>JARNGD010000214.1:0-33290 GCA_031001845.1 Achaetomiella virescens
CCAGACTTCGTGTGGTTGTCTTCATATTGTTGCTCTTGGACAGAGTAATGGCACGGAAGAGCCGTCGCAAATTTGGACAGGTCTTCTACTATCGTCTGGAAGATGTTATCGACGTTCCGGTCACAGTCGTAGTTGAGGTAGATTTCCACCACGCCGCGGTCCTCACAGAGACGCCTGAGGATCCCCACAAACGTGAGTTTCTGCGACAGGGGTGCGTTCCTCCTAGCCAAGAGGGCAAGGTAGATCTCGTTCAGGAACACCTCGATCTCATTCTACACCCAGCATCAGCACAGCACCTTGCTGCATGGCACATGGCAACTGACCTTGAAGGATGACCTCATGTACTTCAGCATCAGCCAGAAGATCTCACAGCAAATGTCAAAGACCCTGTCCACTGAGCTCGCGCCGTTGCGCGTGATGCTCAGGCAGAGGTAGTACTTGATGGCCTGCAGAAAGTTTGTGGGCTCGTTGGTCTTGTATTCCTGATGGTGCAGAGCGGCGATGTGAAGACGGTGATATTGTTGTTGAGGAGCGTGTGGATAAGATGGAGGGAAATCAGCTTCGAGCGCATCGGCTGCCCTCGGAGTCGTAGAGCTGGTCTGGCGGCAAGATCTTGGTAGATAGGTTGCAGAAGGAGCGGAAAACGAGGTAGGCATCCCGGATGTACGCCTCGTCCTCAGCGTCCAGTGATTCTGCAGTCTCTTCCTGCGGCGTCTCCTGCAGCTCTGCTCCGACACCGACCGCGCCGCCTTCTTCATCGGCTTGACCTGGCTGACCATCGTGGGGCCGTCGCCCATGTGGGAGTCGTCGAAGCTCTTCCGATGCTCCAGGTCCTTCAGAGTGAGCTTCCCCGCCGTCTCATCGACCGGTTCAGAGGGAGTGGCGTCCGCTAGGGTGGCTTCCTCGATGTCAGCCTTCTCGCCCTGCGAGTCCTCATCGGACGGTCCACAGCCAAGCTACTCCTGCTCGCCTTGAGCTTGTCGAGATTTGCCCGCGCCTCCTTCATGTGTAGCCGAGTCTTGACCCTCTCGAACACGGTGCCGACCATCTGCGTGAGGGTCCCTTGGGCGACCTGCTGGTTCGCCGTGCTCCTTGAGAGCAAGAAGATGTTGTAGACCTGGCGCACAGCCTTCAGCAGACCCCGCCGTGTACGATAATCTTGTCGTTGAGCACCGCAGCCAGCAGCGATTTGACAATCTGGAGCTGGACCTCGACCTGTGTCGTCTCGCCTTGGAAGCAGTCGCAGATGGTGTCTATGGCGCGCTCGATGAGCGGCGCCTGTTCGGTGCCATCTTGAATTGCAGAGGAGGAGGGCGCGGAAAAGTAGGAATATGATATGAGCTTTCCAATGCAGTCGAGCGCGGTCGTAGCGAGAGGGATGGTCCCGGACTTCGTGGCTAGCTGCAGCGGCGCGAAGACGACCTCGGGGTCGGGTAGCTGCTGGTCGTTCTCCTTGATGGCCGTGAGCGCCTTCTCGGCCAGCTCGGCCAGCTGTTTGTTGCGGCCGGCATGTGCGGCAATGATGTCCAGCGAGGACACCACGAATTTGAGGGAGCTCATGGCGCGCCGGGCGTTCCTCTAGGGGCAGATGGCCATTCGCGGGGGGAGATGGTCAACGCATATGGTGGGGGGCGGCCCGCGCAGTCGAACCGGTCGGGCGATTATGGGCGGGAGAATGCGCCGGGCGGAGCAGGTCCTGGTGTCGGTCCTGGCCTGTTCAGTGGTCACGTTATAAGTATGCGGCTCTTTTATCTGGCGCTGTCAGGTTTGACCCAGAATCGGCGTCTTTCTCGGGGTCGTTGCGACAACGGCCGGCAACGGAAATCGGGTCGTCGACGGGCGCGGACAATGGGCGCAATTGAACTCTCGTGGAATCTCGCGCGCAATCGGATTCAAAGTGTTGCTGCCTCCCAGAAGAAGGAATCGCTGAAGATGACAGACAACAAATGTTCACCGTCGCGCAATGTGGAACCCCGTCTCCGAACTTGACGCGGCACCGCCAGCTCCGCAGTGGTCAGCACTGCGATCGAGGAACCGCCTTTTCGGTTCATCGTATTTCCTGATACCAGCATCCCGGCAGCAGTTGTAGGGCGCTCTTGGCAACCCAGCCATGCTCCACCAGCAGAATATTGGGGCTTTGGCTGGACAGGCCCTCTGGTCTAGATATGGCAGCGCTACGGGGGGGGTTTTGCTAGGAAAAAAAAGACCACTCCGAGGGCATCAAGATAGTAGGCCCTTTGCCAGAGCCTTTCTTTTCCTGCATTTCCAACCGTGTTCCCGCCAGGAAATATGTGCTCTTTAAAGTTGTCCAAGAAATACGTACCTGTGGCGTATCAGTGGCCAGTGCACCCGCTTGCAGAGCGCCAAGCTGATTGGCCTGCGGGCCATGCCAATCCTGGTCCCGCCAGAATTTGGTCAACGGAAGCTAAGCTTCTTCCAACATGTTGAATCCCACGTAAAAAAAACTGGTCCCCCAACCTGCGGTCCTGCATCACAATCATCACCATCTCCGATCTCCGGCTCTTCGCCTTTTTCCTCTCCATCCTCATTCTCTCTCCCCCTTCCTTGTCAATTGGGCATTTTTCGCTGCGGCGAGGACACATTCGAGGCCACCAATCGACTTCCAGTGTTCGCGCATTGGGTCATTTTTCTTTCGGGCGCGCTCAACGCTTTCCAGCCTTTTTCCTTCCACATATTCAAAATGCTCGTCCAAGCAATCCGGAGGCAAGCCCTCCAGCAGACCAGGCTCGTGCGCGTCGCAGCCCCCAGCCTAACAAGATGGTACGCCTCGTACCCACCGCACACCATTGTCAAGATGCCCGCCCTGTCGCCGACAATGACGGCTGGCAATATTGGCGCGTGGCAGAAGAAGCCCGGCGACTCGATCGCGCCTGGCGAGGTGCTCGTCGAGATCGAGACCGACAAGGCCCAGATGGACTTTGAGTTCCAAGAAGAAGGCGTCCTCGCCAAGATCCTGAAGGAGACTGGCGAGAAGGACGTTGCGGTTGGCAATGTAAGCTGGCGCAGATTCCCCACCATGTCAACGACGGAACCCACCTGAGCATTCGATAACTAATGTGAACCCCCAACTCGCAGCCAATTGCCGTTCTTGTCGAGGAGGGCACCGATATCAGCGCCTTCGAGGGCTTCTCGCTCAAGGACGCCGGCGGTGAGGCTGCTGCCCCGGCACCTGTGAAGGAGGAGAAGTCCCAGCCCGAGTCTGCCCCCACCCCGGCGCCGACCCCTGCCCCCGAACCCGAGGAGACTGGCCCTAGCGGCAAGCTCGAGACGGCCCTCGACCGCGAGCCCAACATGTCCGCCGCCGCCAAGCGTCTGGCTATCGAGAAGGGTGTGCCTCTGAAGGGGCTCAAGGGCACCGGCCCCGGTGGCAAGATCACCGAGGAGGATGTCAAGAAGGTTGCGTCGGCCCCAGCTGCCGGCGCTGCTGCCGTCCCTGGCGCACAGTACGAGGACATCCCCATCAGCGGCATGCGCAAGACCATTGCCACGCGCCTCAAGGAGTCGGTTGCCGAGAACCCGCACTACTTCGTCACTTCGGCTCTCTCGGTCTCCAAGCTCCTCAAGCTTCGCCAGGCCCTGAACAGCTCGTCTGAGGGCAAGTACAAGCTGTCCGTCAACGACTTCCTGATCAAGGCCATGGCCGTGGCCTGCAAGAAGGTTCCCGCCGTCAACAGCTCGTGGCGCGACGGCGTCATCCGCCAGTTCAACACGGTCGACGTGTCCGTCGCCGTGGCCACCCCCAACGGCCTCATCACTCCCATCGTCAAGGGTGTCGAGGGCAAGGGTCTCGAGAGTATCTCGTCGGCCGTCAAGGAGCTTGCTAAGAAGGCCCGCGACAACAAGCTCAAGCCTGAGGAGTACCAGGGCGGCACCATCAGCATCTCCAACATGGGCATGAACCCGGCTGTTGAGCGCTTCACCGCCGTCATCAACCCCCCCCAGGCCGCTATCCTCGCTGTCGGCAGCACCAAGAAGGTTGCTGTGCCCGTCGAGAACGAGGACGGCACCACCGGCGTCGAGTGGGAGGACCAGATCATCGTCACTGCCAGCTTTGACCACAAGGTTATCGACGGTGCCGTCGGTGCTGAGTGGATGCGGGAGCTCAAGAAGGCCATTGAAAACCCTCTTGAACTGCTTCTTTAAGCCTGCCACCAGCACAATGTCATGAATAAGGTTTAGCAGCGGGGTGGGAGAGGATACGGAGGAGTCTGGACCGGATTGTTGGGAAGTTAGAGGAATGGGACCTTGGCGCAGATAAGGGAGGAGCCAGGCCTCGTTGGGCGGTCAGCTACGACGTGGCGGCCACCCAGGCCATCAGGGAGACCCTTCCATGTGAGGGTCCCTCGAGGAGAACCTGAATCTGAGTGCCAGGATTACAGGATCTCTTGCCACTGTTATTTGTACATTGACCTCGTCTTAATTGCGTTCTGGGTTGTTTAATCGAGCATGGAGTTTTTGGCCTTGTCCACGATGTGTCCCCAAGAATGGACTGAAGTCGACCTCGACCGAGGCTTATGTCCGAGGGACACATTCCACGAGCCGCAGAAAAGCTGGATAACAGGCTGTCTCTCGGTATATATGCCGCACACTTTCTCGTTGGGCCCAGCAGCAAGAGATCGCGTATCCAACCAGCATGGGATACACGTTTAACTGAAGCTGTTTGCCTACCCTACAGATGTTTGTCCCGCCATCTAGCTTCCGCTCCATTACTTCCGCTTGATGGTATCAGTGCCGGGAAGGCAGTTAAATGCGTCGTCGATGACTTGGCCAGCGAGACAGCGCCGGCAGAAGCATGATCAGGGACCCGTTGCCTGCCGCAGGGTTTGACAGGGTGCAAGGTG
Source organism: Achaetomiella virescens (assembly GCA_031001845.1). Taxonomy (NCBI): domain Eukaryota; kingdom Fungi; phylum Ascomycota; class Sordariomycetes; order Sordariales; family Chaetomiaceae; genus Achaetomiella; species Achaetomiella virescens. Next base: position 4,863 of record JARNGD010000214.1, read on the forward strand.
TGATGAAGGGATGATGATAGCTGAAGAGGGGGTTGAATGGCACTGACTCTTCCCGTACCAATCGTCCTCCACATTGTACATTTCCAGAAGAGGTGATCAGCCTTGTTCTTCTCCGAGAGCACGCGCGCTTCAGGATCTTAACATCACCCAACCCTGAAGTTCTTCCGCGTCAACGATGGACGAACCGGATCATCTGGAGCGGGCCGGACTTGGGTGGGGAAGTTCAACTCGCTTGTGGAACAACCCCAGCGCACCGCAGCCGTGGGAATCACCCTTTTATCTCCGAAATTCCCGGCGGGCTGGCACACCAGTGATTTGTCGAACTGTCAGCAGCCAAGTTCCGAATGCGAAATCTCACAGCAGGGTCAGGACAGAAAGTAGTCCAAGGGTTTGTCACCAAAGCCCCGATGGACTATGGCATACTGGTCGGATGTAAGCTTTAACCCCTCCATCTGACCCGGCAGCAGGTGTTTGCCTGATCAGCGGTCATCGTCGCCGTCCCGCGGCCTCGGTTTCATGGTTGGTTGCACAGATTGCGTACCGGTGCCCGGAAGTTCCCCCTTGCTCCCGATGCAGCTTGCACAGTCCAGGACGGTTCGGGTAGGCGAGAGCGTAGACAGTTCATAATTCCCTCAGCCCGAAGATGCTGCAGAATGCCTCTTCTGAGCAACCGCCGTGGATGCGGGCGGTGCCTCCTCTGGCTCCACGGGGGTGTTCGGAGTTTGGACCTGTTGAGGAGACGAGACGCCGAGAAGATTGATGCGAAAGAGCTACCTGGTAATTAGCACATAGTACGTAATCTGGCGATCTGACTCGGGCACTGCGGGAGATAACGGGTTGACTGGCGGAAGGACCCGTACTAATTATGCCTCTGCTAAAGAGAAGCGTAGTACATCTGAGAAAGTACAGATTCCTCGGGGTCCATGAAACGCCCGAACATCCCTGGCATCAGGGCCCTCACGCCTGCATGTTCGCCGACCAGAGTGACCTGCCATCCACTGAGAGGCAGATCCTGCCATGGCGGCCCGGACCCTTGCACTGTGCCACCCAGCCGGCCGGCCGGCCGCGGAGATAATGGACCCACTGCTGCAGAGGGGACCTTGGCGCCGAACCGGGCGCCGACACTGGGCGGTTGGGGCAGAGGCGCGACAGGATGGCGGGAGTTTCCGAGGGCCTGGACGAAGCGGATGTCTGGGCTGGTCTGCAGCTGGTGAGATTGGGGTTCGACCCGGCTCAGAGAGTGCACGTGTAATGTCCAGTTACTACAGGCTGGCGGTACTTATTCCAAGAACAGCCAACGCCGCCGAGTTGGTAATTCAGCAAGAACCAACCGGCTCCCCTTCCTTATTAATACCTTCTGCTCCGTTGGGGGTAAATCTGGGGCGCGACTGGCGACTCTCCCCCGAAGACAGCATTGACCAATACCCGGAAATTTTGTGTCCGACGTTAGCCCAGAACAGGCAAGTGCCGGTGATTAGCTTCCCAGCCCCCGCATTCCGCCCGAGATGCCGATCTGAGGCCAATATCCTCGTGGGAAGGTGCAGCGCGCATCCCACCGCAACCTGACGAAAAGCCGCGGAAGTCGCTGAGGGGAAGTGGACTTGGAGTGGATGCACAAGCCTGTCCTTCCGGCCTTGGGTGGCTGCCCGGGCTCTTCAGTGCCTGGGGTGGATGCCTGTACCTGCCGCGAACTCCCACTTGCGACGGCCAAAGGGACATCAGGGCCGAGGAGCTTCCTGGGCCTTGAGGAGCACTGACGCGATTGCTCGGGAACTGTCGTGAGGCGCGGGCCGGCACAACCTTTTTTTTTTTTTTTCCCCTCAAGCGACTCCCTTCCGGACCTAGGCCGTTGGTTTCCTGTTTCGTTCGTCTGCTCTCCTGGCACTTGCTGCTTTGCGTTTTCTTCAACACCAAAAATCCAACATCGTCAGCATCCCCCAGAAATCCTTCGCGCACACGCCCTCGCCTCGCTCCTTCGGGGGCTCCACCGGGACATCGAGTCTCGAGTCTCGCCCCGCACCCGAACGCAGACGACAACATGATTGATGTGGACATGACCACGGACGGCGCGCCGCCTGCGCCCGCTCCGCCAGCCACCTCGTCGCCGTCGGTTGGGAGTCCAGGAGCCATCAGCAAGCTGGCCGAGCCGCGCCGCCGCAACCGGCCCGCTCTCTCGTGCATCCAGTGCCGCACGCGCAAGATCCGCTGCGACCGCAACGAGCCGTGCGCCAGCTGCACGAAGTCCAAGATCGTCAACTGCACCTACGAGGAGGCACGCCGCCCCAAGCCGCGGCTATGGAGGCTGTCCCCAGCCCCGTCCGGTGCCCACCCGGAGCAGTCGACGATGTCCGCGGACGAGCGGCTGGCCCTCGGCTCGGCGTTTGCGTACCGGGACATGGCCGCGCCGCCCCCGCCTCCCACGTCGAATCCCAGCGGGCCCGCATCAGCCGCGTCGCATCCCGGCAGGACCCCCGAGCCGATGTCTGCCGCGAGCCCGCACTCGCTGCTACAGGCGCACCATGCGGACAAGGGAACCGTGACGGGTCCGCTCGGCAACACGGCTGCGCTTGCGGAGCGTGTGCGGCAGCTGGAGCAGCAGCTGGCGGATGCCCTGAAGCGCTCGGACTATGGCTCGCCATCATCTCGGTCCACGCAGGGTGCGCTATCGCCGGACCACGGGCCACCGTCCAGGCCGCCCGACGCAAGCTCCTTGATGGACGGCGACAAGTTTGTAGGTCATTCCCGCGTACATTTTACTTTCCGTCTGGTTTGCTGTGTCACTTCCCGTACTCCGGTTGGTGGAAGTGTTGCGACCCAAGGCTGGTGGACGTCCATACTCCATTGAGCTGTCTGGCTGACTGCCGACAGTTTCCCCTGGCTGCCAACGTCGCCCAGCGCATCGAATCCGACAAGCACTCTGAAGTCTACCGTGTCCTTGAGCGGTGCAGGGATCTGAGCAGGACGGTCCGGTCGAGGAAGGTACCGACCCAAGCGCCCTTTCAGCTCGGCAAGGCTGTCCCCCCCAAGGATACGGCCCTGCGGCTCGTTGAGTCTTACTTTAGGACTTTTGAGAGTGTCTACAGGATTATCCACCGGCCGACTTTTTGGCAAGGGTTCCAGAGGTATTGGGAAATCCAGACGCCGTCGACCCGGCCTTCCTGTTGCAGTTCCAGCTCTGCATGGCCCTCGGCACCTGCTTCCAGGATGATGTTAGCGCGCTCCGCCGGTCGGCCGCGCAGTGGATCTACGAGGCCCAGACCTGGATTGTCTCACCGGCGGAGCGGTCGTGGGCCAACCTTAGTGGGCTGCAAATCATGTGTCTGCTTCATCTGGCGAGGGAGACTTGTGGCGTTGGGGGTGACTTGTCCTGGATCAGCGCTGGTTCCTTGATGCGGACCGCCATGTATCTGGGCTTTCACCGGGACCCTGACAATTTGCCGAACATGTCATTGTTTGCCGCCGAGATGAGGAGGCGTTTGTGGGCTACGGTTCTAGAGATTGTCCTGCAGTCGAGCTTGGACTCAGGGGCCCCCCCCTCCCTGACTCTCTCCGACTTTGATACACGCCCCCCATCGAACTATGATGACGACCAGCTAGATGAGAATGCCAAGCTACCGCCAATACCGAGACCTCCCAACGCATTCACCCAAACCACTATTCAGATCGCCCTTCTCCGCTGCTTCCCCGTCCGGCTCGCAATTGCCCAATACGTCAACCACTTTAACACTCCAGCCTCTTTCGAGGAGACTCTGAAGTGGAACACGGAGCTCACCAACGCGTGCCGCACCCTCTCGGCCACCTTCCAGCCCTTCTACGACCCCGCCGGCATCCTCCCAAGCGCCTCTCCCTCTTCCAGCTCCGCCTCGCTGAGCACATGGTCCACCGCTTTTTCCTCGCCCTCAACCACTCTTGGCTATGGTCAGCTCACAACAACCCCGCCTACTATTTTGCCCGCAAGATGTGCGTCGAGACTTCGCTCAAGCTTTACCGTGCCATCGCAACCGGCACCCCGCCGGCGACTCGGGCACGGCAAGCCAGTCCGACGACTTCACCCGCCTCGCGACATGCGGCTACGGGCCGTTCCGCTCTGTTCCGACCCTCGCTGTCTTGACAATTTGTCTCGAATTTCTGGCAAGTCCAAGAAGATCGCTCTTTCCGCAGTCCGTGGGCGTTGACCATCAAGTCGACCGCCCGGTCGCCCCCGGTGGCCCTGACACGGATGCGAACAACTCAGCGGTGGGGATGGTATTGGCAGCGGCAGCGGGGGACGCCAGGAACTGCTAGAGGCGGTCAAGTACTCGATCGGCTGGACCGAGCGGCGGATCTTGTGCGGCGAGACGAATGTTAAGGGGTATCTTTTTGTTTTCGGCGCTGCTGTGTCAAGCGCAGGCGCTGCAGCGCGGCGCGTCGGATGCCGAGGTGGAGAGGGCTGTGATGAGGTGTGTGAGCGAGGAGTTGGGGCGGTGTTGGGCTTTGCTGAAGGAGGCGGCGGGGCATGATTTGGCGGTTGGGGGTTTGGGGATGGCGGGAGGGTTAACGGCGTGAAGGGTGGAGGGTCGTTTGATGGGAGTATAGGGGCAGGTGGTCGTGGGTGGGGTGGGGAGGGAGACGGAGAGAGTGTTACGGTACGTGCACATGCGTCGCGAAGCGGGTGCTTGGAGGGTGCTGACGCTAAGTTTGGGCGGATGCAGACGAGGGGGTTTCACTCCATCTTTAATGTCCATGGCTCGGACTTCTTTATCAGTACTTAAAACGACTATAACGGGCCACTCATTCCCCTCCCTTCACACAACCCCCCCCCCCCCCTCCCAACGGGGCCCGCGGCCCCGGTCGCCGGCCTTGGAAGTTCCCCGGATGGGTTTCGCAAACGGGCGTTCGGAGCTCGCCAATGCAAGCTCTGATCCCGCGCACCGGGTCGCCTCCGAGTCTGCCATCTGTCCTCCTGTGCTCCCTGGCAATATTCTCGCCCACACATCAGACGAATTATATGCTGGCGAATGCCAGCGTGAGAGAGTCAGTGTTTGGATGAACCAACACCTCTCTCCGTACATTCAAGGCACGAGAGCGACGTCTTCTAATATTGGGCAACTCTTATGCTAACAAGCTGTGGCAACAGATAATATATCATTCACAGTATATAGGACAATATGATACCCGACTTCTTTTGCGCTATTCGCCCGCCAGGCTCGCCGCGCCCGGTTGAAGTTTGACGCGCGCCATTTAATCTTGCAACGCTTGGCACTAGACTCTTCCTCAGGGTGTTTAAGGTGCTGGTGCTATCAACCCTTAGCTAGCGCTCGATTGAGATGGGGATCCGCGCAATGACGTTGCGAAGACCCTCATCTCGCTCCAGCACATCACTTATCATTGTAATGTCCAGTACAAGTCTCTCAGTTATGACTTGCTGAAGGGCTAAGAGACCAATTACAGCTCAGCCGGAGTCACCCAGAAACCCAGCCCATTCACATTTACTCCGATGATAACTAATCCTTTTGGTCCACAACAGCCAGTAGATGTACCTATCTGCGTTTGGATAGGTAACTGCCTAGCAGATTGAAGTTGAAGCTATTCAGAGCTCACAACTACTGCTATAGAGACCTAGAGTAGTAGTCGAGGTGCCGGTAGATAAAGGGACGAGGGGTCTTGCAGAAGAAATGTATACAGCAAGGCAGACTTTCCCCTATCTTCCGGGCGTGGATAGATCAAGCAATCAACCTCCGTTTAACCCCTACTTCAACACAGGTCGTAATTTTGAATTATTCGCAGGCTTGAAAACAAGCCCTTTCTCGTCACAGCTTCTAACTTCTCTGCATGATGAGATTGCCCGCAGTTAGGACTGGCATCCTGAGTTAACTATATGAAACCCAATAATTAATCTCTCACCCCGAAGAAAGTGGAAATAAAAAGTATGGTAGGAAGAGACAATGGCAAAGGAAGAGCTTGAAGGTGAACCGAGAAGGCGAACCGCAGAGCAGCGGAAAATGAAAGAAAAAAGAAGTAAGACGTGGTGAGCGAACGATATTAACAGCCAGAATGCCATGGTTTTAGGTACAGTACATCTACAAAATCAATAAATGGACACTTCCTGCAAACCTCCCCACGTCATCGCCCCACCAGACTCTAAGTGCCAGGGGACCATGGGTTCGGCGCCATAGTAGGCCGCTGTAGGAGGCCGGGTTTCGGTAATCATAGGCTTGGCATCTCGGACACCGCATCCCACAGTGAATCCTCTAACCACATTACACTGCAAGTTCCTCGGGCTTTTCTCCCCTACAACTCGGTTCCAGTTCCCATGATACCGTCAAACAGTACCGACGGCCCCGACATCCCCCACCTTTCAAGATTCGACAAACTTTGGTTCTACCGGCCTCGTCTTCAGCCGCGAAGCAGCGACCGCCGGCTGCGGATGCTTGACTACTGAAGTCATGGGTGTAGATGTTGATGTCGGAGCCGAAGTCGAAGTCAAGGCCAACGCTGGCGTTGGCGGCGTCTCTGGGCAGGTCGACGCCCTCCCATCTCTGGCTTCCGAGGCTGCGCTTGCAAGACGCTGTCGCGCCTGTCTGTCGCCGTGAACACTGTCCTGGATGCACTCGCGTCTCATGGTTCCAACCGTGATACTGCAGTGTTCGGAGTCGCCGGAATCAGCGTCAGTCTTTGAGTCCGCGAGCTCGTTGCCTGTGTCGGGATCTCGAGGTTCAGCCACGAGGGGGCGTTGCCCAGGGAAAGGGGTCGGCATGGTGAGCTTGGTGGAGGCGGATTCTATGATTGTGCTTTGAGAGGCTGGCGTAGCTGCGAGGACGGGTAGTGTTTGGGATTCGGGCAACTCTGCCTTCGGCGCACCAGTCGCAGCATCAAACCGATTTTAGGAAAAGATATGTGGATATGAAGAGCACGTAAAGAAGCATCGTGTGCTGGAGTCGAGATGGACATGTTGTGATTTGCAACAGGCATTGGGGGAGGAGGAACCGAGGCTGCTGATGGAGATTGGAGAGGAGATGCAGGGATCGATGTTTGGAGATGGGGGGTGAAATGCTACCATCCTCTTGAGGAAGGTATCTAATCACATCCGGTCTCCACTGACTCTGAACCCGACCAACACAACCGCCACAAAGCAGTAGCTCAATATTAAGAGCCTGATGGCAGAGATGAGTTTGGTATTTGGCCGTCCAACATGCGTGTCAATCCAGGGTTTGGGCGCCACAAGTTTGGGGAAGCTGGGGAACGAGGGGCCGCGGCGCAGGTTGACGGTAGATTTGGGTTCCCAGTGTGCCCGGTGTTCTTGTGGGGCCTGTCTCTCCACCCGCCAATAAAGTCTATGGCTGTAACATGTAACAGGCCGGTGCTGCGGAGGCCCGGACGCAACGACTGCTTTTATGATAGATGAGTGATATGCAGCCTATGTTGTCAAAGTTAGTAATACCGTTCTCCATAACTTAGCCAGAATGTAAATATTGGTTCTGTGAACCTACCAGTCTTCCAGCCGATCTTTCGATTCATCCACCATTTTCCAAGCCTCCATAGCCTGGGTCATGCCACTATCTCGGCCGAGGGTGTACAAGGTGTCGCGAGCGTATACTCGTGCCGAGATAGGCGCCACAGTTGAGGTCGCAACGGCGGATAGCGGCCAAATAAGCCAGCGCACGGTTGTCCATCGGGCGTTGCTCCGGCCGGCAGGTTGTGGCAATATGGGACGGTGGCCAGGATGTCTGCCGCCATGCGTTCCGCAGTGCTAGCTGCCATTTCGAGCACCCTAGATTGTTTCAAGACGTGGATGGCTTCGGGGCTGTCTTGAAGTGCGTTTTCGGCGGCGGCGGCGGCTCGAACTACCCACTTTTCACAAACAGTCTCATCATGCGCAGGTTGTTCCACTGCCAGCACACTTTGGGGCTGCTGTAGTGATGTGCAAGTTTGTTGTACGCCGACTCTGGGGCGCTGGCGGGATCGACGACAATGTATGGGTGAATCTCGTAGAGGCGCTCCAGCAGGTTGCTAAGGTCGGTGTCCAGCTGGCGTCCCCGGAGGACAAGTTGAATCGCAGCCGAGTCTAGACTGCCGCCACCGGCAGTCAGCAAGCCCACTAGATCAGCCATCTCCGCTGCCGCACGAGCTATGCCAACCCCTGGGTCGTTATGGCCAACGACATCGCCCAGTTGTGCCAGTAGTTCTGCGAGAGCCGGGGGCACGGCCACGCGGCGCTGTGCACATGAAGTGCAGATCTCGGTGGTGAGAGGTCGAGGAACATGGTGCGGCCGAGAAGCGAGTTGAACTGGTCGCGCCCCGCATCTTAAGGAGCTGCGCCGCGCCGTCCATGTGCACAGTCCAGCTGGTCGGAGAATGTCGGCCCTGGAATGCGAAAGCCTCAAAGAGCGCCAGCAGGAGGGACCGAGGCAAGGGTTGCGTCTTTAACTGCGAGCTGCGGAGACGCCAGAGCGTTATTGGTGAACTGAATAGCCACCGAGTAATGTTTACGCGCGAGGGTCATCAGCGACGGCTGCATAAGCTCGCGGGACAGTGTCGCCAGCGCCGGGGCGAGAATCGCAGAGGGTGAAAGCTCGTCAGCCAGAAGGGTGTCTGCCAGGTCAGAGAGGTAGGCCGTGGGGCTCGCGGGTGCGTACGAGGTCAGGAAAAAGATCGTGGCGACATCCTCAGGGATCACGGACAGGCTCATAGAGAGCGAGGTCTTGCTGTTCTCGGGGTTGCTGGCTATTGGTTTCAAGGCCACCCTCGCCGAAGATGGAGCCTTATCCGGAGGAAGGATGGATCCAGTCTTGGGAGGGGCGACATGTTTTCCGGCCTGCGTTTCTTGGTATGCTTTCCTCGCCTGAGCCCTGCGGGTTGTGGCCAGGGTCTGGTCTCGGAACACGACGGCCAAGGGGTCCGGGTACCCGGGACAAGCAAGACGTTTCCTGGCACACTGACCACACCCAGGTTTCTTCCTGTCACACTAGTTTAAGAGGCACGTTTCAGCGGACTACCTCGAGCTGCGGGGGGAAGAAAAGGGAACAATTGAGTGAGCATGACCGACCTTGCCGCGCTTTTCGCGGCATGCGTGGCACGCTGTGGACGGCCGGCCGCAGTACGTCATATTCGGTATTCCGGACTGACAATCAAATGAAACTGTAAAACCCAATGCTATCCAGATTCAGACAAGGCAAACTTGGCGTTGAGAAGCGAAAGCTGTGCAGGAGGAATTTGTTCACTTTCGTGTGTTTGTGGACCACGAAGCGGCCGCCCGTGGGTGTTAGTTCCTCAGCTGTCGTCCCTCTCCCGCTGGCACGGCACATTGCTTCGATGCTACGTTCCAACAGCATACCCAGTTAGGATTAGGCCCAAATACGACAGCACCTAAACCCCACACCCCACCCCCCATCGCTACCACCCGGGCAGTCCACTCAAAGATCGAACTCTTTCCCGCTGTATACCCAATCGAGCTTAGGGAGGCCCCACTTCCCGCCACTACTGGATGAAGCACTGCCTCAGTCTCTTCGCTCAATCAAACCAGGGAGGCGGTCAATTTCTGTTACCTAGAATGGGCACCGCATGTTGAGCCTCTTGCCGAATGTCTGTTGAGGGTGGCGCATCCCTGCACAGCGACGGCGAAAAGTATCTGTTTTCGAGAAGCATCCCCAAATCTGGCAATAGCTTCGACGGCGTAGAGTTGTTTGAGCTTTCTCATGGTTGACCCCCTTAGGAAATGGCTGAGCCACCAGAGCTGGAGAACATCAAGATGGATGCGCTTATCTCCAGCTATATATGAAGTTGACGATCGCCAACTATAACGTTATCCAGTTATGATTTCAATACTGTTAAAATACATATTCACTGCGACACACCTCTATTTGACGATTTCCCTAACTACCTATCGCCTTTCCCGCAAGCGCCTTGCTCGCCTAGTTGCCAGCTAGGAACCCCACCAATTGCGCTTCCAGTCGCCTGGCTCTCGACACCAACAGCATCGTTTCCATCGTGGAATTAGCGGCCTATGTGCCGGCCATAATCGCCTCATTCATAGTTTGCCGTCGCCACGGGTTTAGTCGTAGTTCTGGGTAGGTCCTTTTTGATCCCTCTTCCTCAATGCCTCGCCAGAACTGATGCTAACCATAACCCGCAAAAGCTGGTATTACACCTTTACTCTTTGCCTCGTCCGGATTATTGGAGCTGCCTGTCAGCTTGGGACAATAGCGAGTCCGGATAACATCGGCCTTGTCAAAACAGCAATCATACTGGAGCATATTGGCCTGACGCCGCTTCTGCTGGCCACTCTCGGGATGCTGTCGCGATTGTGCGTCCCACCGCCCCCAATCCCATCTCAGCCGGGGATCGAAGTTAGCGATGCATTTACTAACAACCTGCATTCAGAGTCGACTGGATCAACCGCCAAACCACCTCACCAACAATAACTATCAAACACTTCCGCCTCATCCAACTCCTGGTCGTCCTAGGAGCTGTCCTAGGCATCGTCGGCGGCTCGAGCGGCAACGACAACCCGAATTCGCCCTCGACCGAGTCCGATGTTGCCGTCATTTTCTACCTCGTCACATTCGCCGCCCTCGTCCTCATCCTACTAGTCTCCGCACCCTCAAGGTCACTGGTCCCGGAAGACGAGCGCATTATTGTGCCCGCCGTTGCACTGGCGCTGCCGTTCATCGCCGTCCGGGTGCTGTACTCGCTCCTGGTTGTGTTCGTCCACAGCGGCGCGTTCGCGAAGATCGGTGGGCCGATTGCGGTGCATTTGTGCATGGCTACGGCTGAGGAGTTCGTCGTTGTCGCCATCTACCTCTTCCTCGGATTCAGGCTTGACAGGCTTGACGAGTCGGAGCAGGGGGAGATTCTCTCGCGCCCGTGGAAGGACCGCAGCAGAAGGAACCGGCGGCGCAACAGGCGGCGGCATCACTCTCGCTCTCGTTCTGGACGCTCATACGACCCTGAGCAGGGACAGGAGCACTGGTGAGGAATACTACCCTGCGCACGAACAAAGCTCAGGCGAAGGATATCCAACTCGCTAGGATGTGCGGTGGATTGTGATGGAATTCTGCTCATGGATCATGGTGGCAATTTGCCGAGTTGAAGGCGGGAAGGGCGTCAGTAGATTCCAAGGCTGCGTTAACCAGTTCCTACCTGGTTGAGAATGGGGGTGGAGCGGAAGGATGCTCTATAGACGGTTGGAGTAATAGGAATTCCTTGTTCTTCCATTTCTCCCTCCCCTTTTTTTTACTTTTTTCCTAGCTTTTCTTTTCTTCTTGTCTCTTATTGAACTGGCGCAACTCCTCGGTCCCCACAGAAGGATCAGGCCGATGTGGGGCATCATTCGATTCCGGGACAGGACTCAGCTGACGTTACATTCTGTCGTCAAGGCATCCTCCCTGGCGGCCCTGGGTTCCTGCCGCCCAATTCTTCCTGGAGGCTCAAATCTTAGATTTTGCTTGAGCGCCATATTCGCACTACCCCATAAGTACAGCGCCATCCTTCGCGTCTGTCAGTTGGATACCGCCATCTATCAACACAAAGATCTCGTTGCGACCCCTCATACTCGACCAGGATGGCATCCCGACTCTTCTTCGACCCGATCGTCCTGCTACGCGTCACTCCGCTGATCTCGTCGACGTGTACACTGCTGTACGCATCGGACCAGGACTTCTTCCTCGGAATTCTCAACCGGCCAGAAAATCGGGCCAAGAGCCGGTCGCTGCTCCCATCGTACTTCGACACCTTTTCCGCCGCGGCGTTTTCTTCGTCGTCGGGTGCCTGTCCGTCACCACCTGGTCCTCGATCGCCAACCTCTACGTGCGTCGCCCGGCCCTGGTCGCCAAGCAGTCGGGCTGGTGGTATGTCGCTATCGGCGCCCTGTCCATTGGCCACCTGCTCTTTGTTCCTTAATTGCTCCATCCGTGAAAGCCACCCTGGATGCGGACAAGGAAGGCACCGATGCGAATGCTTCGCTGGACAAGTGGCTCCTGATCAACCGGATTCGCATGCTGACGGTCGACTTTGCTGCCTGGGCTGCTTCAGTCGCCGCTGTCCTAGCACGTTGGCGGCTTGACGGTAGCCAGGCCAGGTGAAGGGTATGTGGTGCGGCATCAGCTGGGAGGAGACTTGTTGAACCGTCACTCATGTATGTATATGTATATCGATCGAGCTTTCGCTCTCTTTGCCCCTTTGCTCATACATGTCAAGGGGGAAGATAGTGAAACGATATGGAGCACTAAAAATGACTAGTTATCATACACCCGTTTGAATCTGCCCTGACCACGACGGAGGTTTTCCAGACATCCAGCTCCCGCATTTCACGTCCTGTCTTGTATCTTGGTGCAACCCCAGCATGGCTCGCAGGAATACCTATCACCGGAACTTTTCCGGGTGATGTTATCACTACTCATCCAGCGACATCCGCAGGAGAATAAAACTGGCTGAGGACTTAATTAAGGCACCACATACTAGTAATCGTGTTGCTGTCACTCGCAAGCCGGTTTCACCCACAGTTTGAACAGGGGCAGCATCCCGTGATGAGCAAAGATATCCGCTGACGGAAAAGGAAGGTGTGAGCAGGCAGTTTGGTTGAGTCATAAAGAGAATGGTGGCAGCCGCCCCATCTATATTTGGCGCCGGTGGGCCAGTCTCGGGGGACGAACCAGTAAACAATTCTCCTGGTCCAGCGGAGGTACCTGACCTTATTGTAGTACTTCGTGCTTACCTCCCTTTCCTCATCGCCAAGAACACGTCACCGACGGTCGATGGTATGGCTCGAACGAACCAGCTGGATGAAAACCAGGCTGGTTCCTTTCATATATGTTGCGCTGTGCAAATATCTAGGCCCGAGTCGCCGACGCCTTCCCAAGGATCTTGATTACGCCTCAGGTCGTTGTCACATCTCCCATCCATCTGAAGCTGGACCGTCTGGAACCCTACACGGTTGAAGGTGGTGATTCCGCCCAATCTGGGAATTGCGGAAGCAATCTCGACCGTGGGGCTGCCCACTAAGAGAATGGCAGGCTCCGGAATGCCCGTTTCATCATCCTGCCAGTTGCCATTTACCCGTCCAATCGTCGAGGCGAGCCGCTGGCCTCACTTGCCGCGTTTGTTCTCGTCTCTTGAGCAGTATTGTTCTCACGCCCAAGACACCGCAGCCTACTTCTTCGGCTATCGGTATCTGGAAATCACCTGAGAGAGGGCATTAGGGCAATCAACAGCCCCAAGACCCTCGACCCTGCTTCAACGCAGGCGTGGCGACCACCACGGTGGGGTAGCACCAATTGTCGAATTAGTATCCTTCTCGAAAACAGAAGTTACCGGCATAAAACCGCAATAAACTTGTTGGTTCCAGGCTCGGGAGATCGCCCCTGGCTGTCTCTGGGATTGTTCGCGCGTCCCACCGCATTCCCTCAGCCCCCACCAGCCGAGAACTCCGGTTCAGCACGACGTTGGCACAAATTAACCACGCGGAGGCATTCATTTTATCATTGATCAGCTCTCACACAGGGTCCAGCATCCCACAGCAGCCGTCTGCTTCAGGCCCGCAATCCAGGTTTCCCCATCACGTCACGGATGCCATCGGATCCCAAGAGCGCCAGGGTCCCATTCGGAGCATAATATTGCACCCAACTGGGGTGCCTTGCATAGACGACTGTAACTTCATGGACGATGCTCTTCTGTGGGTTCCGGCTGCCAAGCTGACGCCACGCATCTCAACCACCTGGTCTGCTGATTCCCATCTACACAGTAGGCTTGACCTCGGACGTCAGAAAACCCGAGGCGCAGACAGACTGTAATAAAAGGCCCTCTCTTCAACTACACGTCCACCAGGATCCTTGACATTGCAGAGAACTTCTACCTTATATCTGGTGATCTAGGGCACTGGCGTCCAGGTGCTGCGATGAATCTGTTCAAGCTGCTCCTTATCTCTGCTGTTCTGGCACCAGCATCCTCCTCGCCGGTTGCACCTGCTGAAGCCGCGGGGTATGCGCCGGTTGTTGCCGGCCCTGGAGGGCTGACAACACCAACCTCGGCGTCAGCGAACAGATCCAGGATAACCTCGGCGTCAGCGCCTATAGAGGTGACCAACAGCCCCAGCAAACCGATGAAACCCATGATCGGCCGCCGTGAAGCCCTCAACATCGGAGGTGTGTCTCCCGTAGGCACCGCCATCCTCCAGCCGCTCCCCAGTAAAGGATGCACAACAACTCTGTCAGAGACCTATGGGTGTTCCTGGGATGGGACGACAACCATCTATCCTTCTACGACGACCATGTTGCAGCAGATCAACTGCAACGGATGCGACAACGTTCTTGTTCAAAAAGACTTCTACTTATGCCCGAACCAAAAGATTACGGCGACACAGCACGCGGAAAGAGCGAGCACTTCCTGGAGCACAGCATGTCGACCGTCGGCAGGTCTAGCTCGGCGCGTTGAGGAACTAACACCTGCAACGCCGAGGACCGGCCCTATCTCAACACTCACCAACACATAATAACAGGCCAAGGCAAGCCCTGAGCCACCGAGATGGCATCGAATCATCGGCCTGCCCTACTACTACCACCTTGGTAGGGCAGCCAGAGAGGACAGCGGACAAACCCTGGACGACATACTTGAGCTTCCTCAACAACCACTGTGGCTGTTGCCTGAGGCGGCTGCTCCTCCGTCGTCAGCCAGGTGCCGGCCGGCTATAGACCATCAGTGGTGTTCACCACGACCACAATGCTTTGGTTGGCGCGATGACGGCTTGGCATGCCAGTGACGACAGGTCAGGCTGGTAATAGTGGTCAGCACGGCGATAGCTTGTATGTCATTCGGACTCCTGAGAAGCAATGTGTTACGGTGGTGGGCTCAAATGTAGGGAAGTTGGTGGTGTGTATTGAGTTGTTGGTTGTTAAGTTGAAGTTGTGGAAGAAGTGGAAGATGGGCGCAATGGCTGCTTAATAGCCATTGCAGGCAACAAAGGCAGGCGGAGCGGTCTTGTAAGTGTAGGTGGTCAAAGACCTCTTTGCAACACAATGGATATCCAATTGACCATTCTCTGAGCGCGAGAGCATCTTGGTCCTTGCAGGAAGCATGTTCTGGGCTTGCGTCTGCTATGTGTGTGATCGACCAAAAGCCGTGCGTGCAAGTGGGAAACTTGTCCCTGCATTTTGGCCTGCTGGCCCAACATCTCAGGGATCTCACACTTGTTTGTTAGTGCCTCATTCCTCTTTCTACTTTGCCTCCCAACCTCCCAACCAAATCTCTGTTTAACTCCTTTTCATCCCAGTTTAGGGATAAACCTTCCCACTTCAGGGTGAACCGGCATTCGAACCCCACTCTCACTCACTCTTGTTACCAACGGCGGATCCATCGCGGCGGCCATCTCTTTTTACGCCACAGGCCTTTATTCAACGCCAACAGACTGTCCTCAACATCTCGCGATCTAGGAACAGCATCATGGCGGCGACTCCTTCTGGCCACCGCCCACGGCGCCCATGGGACGCCCAAAGAAGAAAGCGCGCCGAGACAACCCACAACGACTACCAGCAGACAACCAGCTCCTGAGGACTGGGGAATGGCTTTGCTAAGCTCAGGGCGTTGGTCATCATGTGGGGTGGTTTTTTGTCGGCAAACCGTGGGTTATCGCAATGTCATGAACAAGCACTGATGGGAGTTGCCATGGATCTAGGTATCTTGTAACAATTAGTTGGACGTCGATGGTATGCAAGGTAGGCACCCGCCGTGCGGAGTCTGTTATGGAGTCTGCTCTGTGTCCTGCTTGAGGTTTAACCAAAAAAAGTCAAGTTTCCATTTCTTTGAGAGGCGGCAACTGTTCATCCCTGCCCAGGTCGCGGTCCTGTTTCCCCAGGCCAGGAAATTTTCTAGTTTCCTTCCATTTCTGCTGCAAACTGACCCTGCTGCCTGCCACTCACTTCCTTCAAAGGGCTCTTCCCAAACTTCCCGACCCATTTCCTCCCGCATTTGCATTTTCTTGGCTCGGCATAGGCCGTCTATCGCCGGAACACCATCCAAAATGGCGACCGACCGCCCGACTGAAGTCATCGACAGCCATGGCGCCGGCGATGATGACTACACCCCGTCGCCCCGCGAGCCTTTCCACACCGACCATCAGCTCTGTAAAGGCATGGTCTCAGCCGTGGTATCGACTTTCCCGCTAGAGATCCGCGCTTCATCTGTCAGTGACGGCTCTGGCCTCTTTACGGCAGCTGAAATCGAGGCAGGCCGCGAGATCTACCATTCGAAGGACACGATCCTGGCAGCGGTCGACTTCGGCAACCCTACCTTCTGCCATGGGTGTCTCCAGGATACAAAAGACTGGTTGGGCGGGCCGACCAAAGCGAGTCGTCAGCGAAAGCTTGCACCGGCTGTAACATCGCCAGGTTCTGCTCGAAGGTGACTACGACACCAATGATCCGGTCCGATGCCCAGCTGATCCCATCGCAGAAATGCCAGAAAGCAGCTTGGGGGGACTTCCACAAAGACGAGTGCAAGATTCTCAGGAAGGTTCCAACGATCAAGGCTCAGCACTTGCTTGCCCACCGCGTCGTCTTCCGTGCCATGCGCGGGCTGGTCTCCAAGTCCGAGGCGCGCGCCGTCCGATATCACCTTGAGACACACTTCTACGAGTACTCCCAGGATGCCGATCGCAGCGCGAGATCTTGGACATTGCACAGGCGATACATAAGGCCACAGACGAAAAGATGGACATGGGATTGATATGGAAACTGGTGCCGGCGGTATGTTTCAAGCGGAGGAGCACCGAAACTGCACTGACTTGGATAGTTGCGCATCAACTGCATCAGGATCCGCCCGGCGTCCAAGAAGGAGTCCGTCGGCTATGCCTTCAACTGGATCACCGCGGTCATCAACCACTCGTGTGACCCGAATGCCTTTTTTTTCTTCGACGGGCGTGAGCTGAAGGCCCGGTCGCTGAGGAGGATTGCCGCCAACGAGGAGATTACCATCTGCTTACCTTGACCCGACCTCGGCGTTGCTGCCCGGCAAACCCTTTTGAAGCACGAGTACTTCTTCGACTGCACTTGTAAGCTCTCCCAGAATCCGTCTTTTGACAATCCCTGACCCATTAAAGGCAACCGCTGCAAGACCGAGCTCAAGGAGCAGTGCTCCCTGGTCGGGAACAACACCATCCCCAACCTCGAAACTCTCAACCAAGCTCAGCGTGACATTCTTAATCTGTTGCACTCGGCTGTTCACGCCTCTAAAACACCAAGGCATCTACCCATGTACGAGGACCTCCCGGCCATCGAGACTCAGCTGCGCACCATCACCGTCTCGTGGCCAGAGGACACCGAACCAATCCCCCAAGCCCGCATCTCCCTCGCCATGCTCTACCTCGGCCAGGCAAGCCCGTCCATGCCCTGCGCAACGCCCTCAAGGGCAAGCTTCTTAGCCGCCGTCGGGACGGCCCCGAATGGGTCAACGAAATGGTCGATGTGGTCACAGTGCTCATTGTGGCAGGCAGCATGCCATCTGACTCGGCAACATTCGAGGACAAGTCATTTCCTTCAGTGGACGATATCCGGACGGTCAGCTACGGATATCTGTACGAGGTCTGCCGCAAGGCAGGCGAGGCATTTGGCGGGGACTCGGAGTACACGAAGGGGATCTGTGATATGTTTGCTGCAATGGTGGCGAAGAAGCCGGGGAATAGGCCTGGAAGCAAGGAGTTTGCGGCCGAGTTCGAGATGGCGCAGGGCAAGGTTCTGGACTGGGCTGGTGTGGGGGGCGAGATGGGGATCAGGATTGGGTACTGAGAAGTGAGGAGAAGTTAGCATTGAACTGGCAACAGCGGACGTATGACGCAGGGTTAATGGATAGCGGTGTATTAAGCGAGCGGAATTCCACGACCGACTGATTAGTGTCTAATGGAGTTCAACAGCTAGCTGGGGACCGCCTTCGGGTTACGTCGCGTCCACTGAGCCTGACTCTGATTCTGACACAATTATCTCGGTCTCAACCTTGGCTTGGTATACGTCTGCGGACGGGCCGGTAGCTTTTATTTCTTTTGGTTTCTTCTTTTTCTTCCATTTTTCCTCTTCTACTTCTTTTACTTCTTCCTCTTCCTTTGACGCAATACGTCTGCGAGCGAGGTAGTAACATTTGAAACATCTGCCAGTGAATCGCTCAAGCCACTCTTAGTCCTCAAAACGTCATCAAGTCCGACGAAGGTGGCGGGCTACAGAGAGCCACTTTCGATCACTTCCCATTCGATCGGAAGCGGGCTCGGTAGTGAACTTGGTACTAAGCTTTGCGGTCAAGTAGTTGATCATTGCTTGGGAGCAGGATCGGTTTGGCTCGCAAAGCCAAGAAAAGGAGGCGATAAGAGTGCCTGACTCAGGTCCGTGTGGGTTTTCCTGGAGCCATTTCCTTAGACTCAGATCTCTTCGAGCGATCCTCAACAGCCTGTCTTTCCTCGCCTTCCTGGACTTCACCTGGATAGGCTCGGGTGGTCTTGGTCGGCACTGGCAAACCTGTCTGCCCTTCTCCGGCTTGACCCCCTCAAGGGCATGGTCTTCCCGAAAAACAATATTATCCCTGAGCCTCGAGAAATTTTCAGCAACCTCCCTCTTCTTTGCGCTTTTGCCATCGTCAGGAACAGGCTCTCCTCCGCAACGAGCAGTGTCCACAGAATATCCTTAGGGTGTACGCCGAGAGTCCAGCTTCCTCTCGTCAAACCTCAGAACCCGGGCGGCTGCCTTCGTCATTATCGGAGTTAGGAGTGCCTCCCAGACCTCTCCAGCTGCTATAGCCTCCGCACCCCACCTCCTTGAGCTTGTCCCTCGCTCTTGCCGGACAGCCGCTCCGCCATGTGCCATTGGCCTCGATTTCCTAGCTCCTCACCCGCGCCTCTCTCTTGTGGATATCTATCCAAGCCGTCATTCTCCCATTCTCGCCGGCAAAAAGATTTGCTCCCGTAACTCAGTCCCCTTAGCAGTCTGCGACAGCAACCAGGGCAGGTTATGCAACAACAACCCCTCAGATTATGCAAATACACGGTCGCCGCAATATTCCAACATTTCCCTCAGCGCTCTCCTCCCTCTCTCCCCTCCAAGCTTCCTCCTCAGCAGGGGCTCAAGCATCTTCATCACTCTCCTCAACCCCCCGCCACCTTCTGCAACTTCACCCCTCATCTCACCCCTCATCTCACCCTCAACTTCACTCTCCTCCTCCCCTTTGAAAAACCCACCGATCTCCGCGCACCAACACCTTCCCTCCCCATGCCAAACCCCCCCCCCCCCACCCCCCGCAGCCTCAACGCCGGCCTCCCCGGGATCCGCCTCCGCGGGCCGCGGCATCGCACACGCCAGAGCCTGCACCAGCGCATTCCACCCCGCCTTTTCCCTCACCCCGTCGAGCGTCTCACACCTTGCAAACACCCGCGATCCCCTCGCGAAGCAGGACGTGCACGACACCGACGTTCAGCTCGCCGGCCACCGCAGACAGCGTCGTCTCTGCCGTCGTTCGATTGCGTCTCCTGTAGTCGAGGAACGTGTCGAGCACGGCGTCCGAGACCCGGATCTCGGGTGGATGCGCTCGATGAGGGTCTCAATGACGGGGGGCCGCCGCACTGGGCGAGAACGATGCGGAGGTAATTTGTTGCTGTTGTAGCGGCTGGCATGCGCCGCGCTAGGCGGCTAATGGCGCCGGGGGCTTGGGACAGGTTGAGGAGGGTTGGGTAGAGGTGTGTTTTCGGGGCGGGGTGGTGGCGCTGGTTCGGGACGCGGTGTTGCTGGTCGAAGTCAAGGAAAAATAAGAAGGGTGAGAGTTGGCCATGACGGAGGGCGATGCGTTCTGCGCCGGCGTAAAGATGCGACGGGGAGTAGGTGAATGGGATGGAGGGGTTGGAGGTCCTTTCTATGACAAAGGCGAGACATTTCACTGCGCCGTGCTCGATGCGCCAAGTCAAAAAGGGCATGGATGCCGCCTCGGCCAGAGCTGGAGGGGAAGAGACGGGCGTCGGGAGAGGTGCGGTCGGTTGTGGTGAATTCGACGAGGTCGATGGCAGCGGAGAGAAGGTTTGGGATGTTCTCTTTTATGGCTCGGTGGAAGGGGCTAATACTAGAAGAGAGGCGGATGTGTTTGGCTATGTAGCGGCCGGTGTTGCGGTAGGCGAGGCGAAAGGTAGTCTTGTTGGTGAGGGCGAGGTTGATGAGGGACTTGCAGAAAGGTAAATTAAGGGATTCCACGAGGAGACGGATGACGTCGGGATGAACGATATGGGAAGATTTGTTTCGTGTTGACAGTGGGCTGGACGTTGCATGTTAGGCAGAGGTGAGGATGGAAGACATTTTGATCTGGAGACACAACTGGCTTAGAAAATACCCATAGAGGGTTATGCTGCGAGCGGTAAAGCTGGAACCAGGTGTTATGTCCACTTCAACATGTTTTATTCTTTATCAACGCTGCCCTGATGTCTAGGCATAATCGCTCTGTATGACAAAGACAACCCCTCTGTCCCGACGTCGTGCACCTCACAACCCTCTTTGCCCCTGCCAAGACATCTGCGCCACACTGAACCTCCAGGGACACCGACAAGTAGTCATATATCTGCTCATTTAAGAACCAGTCGTGACAGGTAATCTAACGTTACAAGCTTGTACATGGACAAACGTTCCTTGAGCCACCCCTAGTTACTCTTCTGGCCGCCCCCGGCCAGTCCAGCCCCAAGTTCCCAGGGCTGCTCCAGCATGACGGCGGGCCGGCAACAACTGACTCCTTTGTCGGCGCCCCAGGCTTGTTGGCAACCAGCGCGACGATGCACCCCTCGTCTCGAAGTCCGATGGCACCGTCACCCTGATCGGACGGTGCGGGAAGCCGTGGTGTTGAGCGGGACGCTGGTGTTTCACCAGTCCGTGGAAGAAGACGGCGTAATACTGCTTGCCAGGGTAGAAGACGGGCTGGTTGTCTGGCTCCGGGAAGGCCAGAGTGACCGTAGAGCCCGGTGCCAGGCTCTTCGTGTCGGGACCCGCAGACAGGGCCGGCAGAAGCTGGCGCGGGTTCGGGTACACAGGGTTCTCGGGCGGGCAGCTGTTGGGGACGATGAGGTTGTGGGTGCTGTAGAGGATCTGGTTGGCGTATGGAAGGTGGTGTCGGATGGGCCGCTAAACGGGTCCGTCTTCTAGAGGTCCATCAAGGCCCATACTTCGTGGCGTGCCTCGGTCTGTGAGATGGCGGCCAGGGCGCCCTTGTGAAAGTTCTTCTTGGGCTGCTGGACAAGGCCCGTCAGAATGCCTGGCTGGAGATCTCAACTACCGTGAGGAAGGCCAGGTACGCCATTGGATCGGCGAGCGGAAACTTGTATGTGCAGGGACCAGGCTTGATGGAGGTGGGCGAGATCATGTTTTGGAAGATACGCAGGTGACCGGCTTCGTTGTTGCGAATCTCCATCAGGCGCTGCAGCGTATTGTTGGGCATGCCGATCTTGACAAAGTCTTCGTTGGTGAACTTCTCGACGCCTGCCTGATAGAACTCAAAGATGATCCACTCAGCCGAAAGTAGGTTCTGCCACACGTAATCGTCCTCGTCTGGGGGTCCGTCCTGGGTGGGGAAGATGGGATCTCTGATGTTGCCAGGGAAGGGCCTCTCAATGCCATAGTAGGTATTGTAGAGGTCCGACTTGCCGGGGACGGGCCCGTAGTTGGGGTCAGCCAGCTTTTGGGCCTCGCCAGAGTACTGAGGAGGCACCCGATGGTTTCTGTGGACAGGCCCGGCAGGCACGACGCCGGGTGCAAAGGGGGAGAGTGCCCAAACCAGGAGGGCGCGGAGAGTGCGCTGTCGATGCATGATGAAACGTGCTGGGAATCTGTTTCACTTAGGAGAACTTGATGCGGAATGGTAATGATGGGAAGAGGTTGGCGAAATTGATGAGCGGGCGGAGGAGAGAGATGACCCAGGGCCAGAAAAAGAGATGAGGTGAAATGACATCGTTCCATGCAGTTCTTCCTTCCAAACCAGAGAAGGAGAACCTGGAAGGAGCCAGATCGCTGCTGGTGATCAAGACGCGGCTGCCTCCCCATACTAGGGGAGCAACTCCGATGGGGATGAGCCAATGCTATCTCGAAAACCAAACGGCTGGTAGTCACGCGCGTTGCCAGGAGTCATTCCACAACGTGGCCGCCTTGTCGTCTCCAGACCACTTTCTCCCATCAAGTACCCGGGCCGTCTGGTCTCGGTGAACATATGAGAGAGCCAGAGAAAGTGGCTTTGGATTGCGCATTCTGGGTGAAAGCTCATCGGACGCGGAACCAGTTGCTGGCTGTATTCCAAAATGCCAACCTCGAAGGTCATTCATCATCCACCTCGAAACGCCATCCGCAGGAGCGTAATCAAGGTACGTTGTGTGAATCGTGACGTTAGGGTAAACCCCCCACCCAAAAAAAAAAAAAAAAAAAAGACAGAAGTTGCCACCTTTTCTGCAGAAAGCCGGTTGCTAGAACAGAGAACCCTGGAAGGAGCTTGTGGTCGACTGAGATTGCGTGGAGTGTGCGTTGCAGGAAGGCACGACAGGTTCTACGATAGCAGTGTGTGTCCCTCCTCTCCATTCCTCTCTCCTTCCCTTTTCGCTGCAAACCGTTAAACAGTATTGCATTCTGTTTGGACAATCCATCTCAACCTAATCTCGACCGACCGTTGGGCAGACGAGAACAGCCAACAGCACCCAAACAAACGTATTTTTTCTCCTTATTTTCTACCCCAATTTCGTCTCTCTGTTGGCTACACCGTTCTAAAATGTATTTGGCAACTTTCGCGGCGGCACCGCCCGTCATGTACATTCTCTTCTCCACGCTCAGCTGGTTCGTCGCACTGGTCAAGAAGAAGGAGCCGTTGCGAAGGAGGCTGCCAGGCGAGGATGTGCTCCGGCACCCGTCATGCCCAAGAAGTTCCTATTCGGCTTCGGTCGCCTCATCGAGAACATCTGGGCCACCGCCGCGACTGGGGCCCGCAGTATGTCGTCAAGGCGCTCGACGAGGAGATGGGCAAGGACGTGCATACGGTCATCCAGCCAATCTTCGATTATGAGGTCCTCGTCAGCCGCGATCCTCAAAACATCCAGGCTGTCCTTGCCACTCAGTCTCAGGACTGGGACACGGGTGAGCACCGCGTTGCTAGCTGGAAGCCCTTGGTTGGCGACGGCATCTTCACCTCGCGCGGCGAGCGCTGGAAGCACTCGCGCGCCCTCGTCCGCCCGGGATTTGCCATGGACCAGATCAACGACCTCGACCTCTTTGAGCGCCACGTCAGGCACCTCTTCGACGCTATCGACATGCGCATGGCCTACGACTTTAACTCGGGATGGACCAACAGGTTCGACTTGCAGAAGCTCTTCTACAACCTTGCCTTGGACGTCTCAACCGAGATGGTCTACGGCTACTCCGTCCACTCCCAAAACCCTTCGCAGCGTGTGGAGCTCCCCGTCATCGCCGGCTACGACAGCCCGGACCGTGCGAACATCGGCAAGCACATGGATGGTGGCAAGGCCTGGATCGAGACGCGCGGCGCCCTCTGGAAGTACGGTTGGCTGCTGCCGACCGGAAAGTTCAAAAAGCACTGCGAGGCGGTTCATAAGTACGGCGAATGGTTTGTCCAGCTTCGCCTTCAGCGTGGAGAGAAGTATCTGGACGGCCTGCAGCACCAGTACAAGGACACCACTAAGGAGCGCTACGTCCTCCTCAACGAGCTGGCCAAGGTGACGCAGGACCCGGTAGAGCTGCGCAGCCAGACCCTCAACGTCCTCACCGCTGGCCGCGACACGACCGCAGCGCTCATGAGCTGGATCTTTTACTTCCTGGCGCGCAACCGCAACGTTTACCGCAAGCTGCGCAAGGAGGTGCTCAGCACGTTTGGCCCGTGCACGACGGGCCAGCAGCCCCAAGGCTTCGAATTCCGGAAGCTCCGCGACAACCTGCCGTACATGCATGCCGTCATCAACGAGACTCTGCGCATGGCCCCTGTTGTGCCCCTGAACGAACGCGTCGCCCTTCGCGACACCGTCCTTCCCCGCGGTGGGGGTCCCGACGGCACCGAACCGGTGTTTGTTCCCAAGGGCACCCAGATTCTGATCCCCGTCTATGCCCTGCAGATGAGGAGGACCTTTGGGGGGACGACGTCAAGATGTTTCGGCCAGAGCGCTGGCTTGAGAACGGCGGCCGCAAGTTTGGCTTTGAGTTCATTCCCTTTAGAGGAGGTGTAAGGCAGTGCCTAGGTCGTAAGTGCATCCTTGCCTCGGAGTAGACCGGGTAGGCGGGTTAATACTGACGAGGACAGAACAATTAGCCCGCGTCATGACGGCGTACGTGACGTGCCGCATTCTGCAGCGCTACTACGATATCGACAACGAGGAGCGGCCCCCCAATGGCCCCATTCGCTTCCACCACACCATCGAGAACAGGAGCGGCAGCGGTGTGTGGGTGCGCCTGCGCGAGGAGGGCTATGTCAAGCCCGACAAGTGGCCCGAGCACATCCCCAAGCGCGACCTCATGTACCTTCGTGGGGAGGTTGATTCAATGTATGACTAGGTAGTCCTGGACGAAGAAAGGGAGTCCAGGGACGTCAGCGACTGATAGAATTTTGTGGGGAGGGGTCCATTTTGGCTTGTGCTAGTACCCGCTATGGAGAGCAGCGCTTTTCGCTTTGAATAAAAATACAGGTACGGTTACTCCAACTGTTCTTCTGAAGCTGCTCAGCAGCCGAGTCCTCGACTACCGAAGTCGGTTGCAATAGGTTAGATCGTCCTCATTTCCCCGCATTGTCACCACATGGCGTTCCGAGACCAAGCCGAACGGGTGGATCCAGGCTCCGAGGTTCGGCACCAGCGCGTACTGGTCTTCCCGGCCTGTTGCTAACGCTGCCCCGAAGTGAGGCGTTTATGTCAAAATGCCGCCCCCACGTGAAAGCAACTCCTCCTCGACCCAAACTAGCCTCACTGTCACCCCCTTCAACAACGCTACCATGGCAGAAGAAACCCTCTCAGAGCAGAATCCAACCCTTAGATCGCACACCCTCCTAATCATCTCCCCTTTCCCCTCCCTTCCCCAAACCTTCCTCCCTTCTCTGTCTCGAAAGTTCCCTGATCTGAGGGTAATATACCACCAGCAAGACTGGAACTCAACGCCCGTGCCGGCAGTGGAGATACCCAGGGACGTGTGGGAGGATGTCACCATCTTGTTGACGTTCAGCACGCTGCCGCTGCCCGAGGAGGCGCCGCGGTTGCAGTATGTCCAACTCATGAGTGCCGGGGTCGAGCATGTTTATGGAGAGAGGCTGTATAGGGAATGGGCGAGGGGGGGCGATGTGGAGGAAGGGGGGAGGTGGAGGGGGTTTTGTACTGCAAACGGGGTACATGGTAGGTTTTTTTTGTTTTGGCTTGAAGGGAGAGTATGCGGTGTGGGGCTTGAACGCAGGACGTAGGTTCAGCGGCTTGGGGGATGAACGGGGACGTTGAGGATAAGGGAGGAGCTCGGGATTTGTGGGAAGAACGAGGTGGCCAGAGGTTGGGTGAGGAATGAATGACGAGAGTGAAGAAATCGCGACCATAGCGCGGAGAGACTTGTGACGGGGTCGGCAAGGGGGCCGTTAGCGAGATGGCGAGAAAATGCAAGAAAGCTGACGCGGATGAAGACCACAGATATCCGAGTGGATTATCAGCACATACCTTGCGTTTGAGCATCGATGTAAGTGTCTTCCCCACCTTTCCGCGCTGAATGAGGCAACATCTGATGACGACAGTTCCCTTGTACCTCCAACAGCAAAAGGAAGCCGCTGGAACCGAGGCAACATGCTCACCATGGAAGACGCGGTGGACAAGACAATGTACACACCCTTGACCTCGCGACTTTTACCCTCTATTTTCCCATTCTCCTTTTTGATTCCTTCTAACCTTTACAACAACAGAGGCATCCTCGGCTACGGCTCCATCGGCCGGCAGACCGCGCGCGTGGCCTCCGCCCTCGGGATGCGCGTGCACGCATACACGCTGCACCCGCGCCCTGACCGGGCCTCCCGCCGCGACAAAGGCTGGACGCCCCCCGGGCTGGGTGACCCCGACGGCACCATCCCCTCGCAGTGGTTCTCGGGCTCTAGCCCCGCTGACCTCCACGCCTTTCTCTCCTCAGGCCTGGACCTCCTCGTCATCTGCACCCCACTCACCTCGCAAACGCAGCATCTCCTCTCGAAAACCGAGTTCGAGATCCTGGCAGGAAACGGCAGAAAGGGTAAGACCTTCATCAGCAACATCGCCCGCGGACCGGTGATCCACACGGACGACCTCATTGAGGCGTTGGAGAGCGGGATGATACGGGGCGCAGCGCTGGATGTGACGGACCCGGAGCCGCTGCCGGATGGGCACCCGCTGTGGGGGGCCAAGAACGTGATCATCACGCCGCACGTGTCGGGGTCCTCGACGCGGTATTTCGAGAGGGTCCTGGGGATTTTGGAGTATAACTTGGGGCGGTTGAGCAAGGGGGAGGAGTTGGTGAATCGAGTTGACAGGGAGAGGGGGTATTAGGAGGGTGAAGAAGGAGGAAGAAGGGGACAATAATGAGAGGAGATAGAGTAACTAGGTGAAAAGGAGAGTTGGTGAGGGCAACGGAAATGGAGAGAAGTGGGGAATCCACGACTTACCTCGCTTCCCCTGGATTCTCTGCTTGCCGGGTGCAGAGCATGTCTGTGCCAAACAGTGACTGAGACCCTGCTATCAACCTCGAGACGTCCCGACTGCCAAGTGGACCGAGACAAAAAGTATCGCGTCGACGTGGGCCTGATTCAAACAGACGCTCCCCAAGGAACGAGATATCTAACTAATGGCCCCAGCACATCCCCCAGCGCGACCTCATGTATGTGCGTGGGTATATTGATTCAATGTATGACTAGGCAGCCTTGGCCGAAGAAATGAAGTTGAGGACGTCAGCGGGCGATATTTAGGATTTTTTGGGGAGTGTCCATTTTTGGCTTTGGGTTGTTACCTGCTAACTATAGATCGCAGCGCTTTTTACTTTGAATAAATACACCTATAATAACTCCGGCTGTCTTTCGGAAGGGGCTCAGCAGCCGATTCCTCAACTACTGAAGTCAGTTGCACTGGGTTGAATCGTCCCCTTTCCGAGGTCTGCATCGTGTAATTACTGGCCTCGTCTCTGTTGCACATCGCCCGGCCGTGTTGATAACGCTATTCCGAAATGAAGCGTCTTTGCCCACTTTTCTTTTGGTTCAGGCTGTCGATGCGGCGCCCATTTCGATTGTCCCCAAGCAAAGCCATCGAGCGCCAGGTTCACGGACGCTGCAAGAGGCTAAACTTGCAATGGAGGAAGAAGAAGCTGCTACCGAGGACATCGCTCTAGGTACTCGGAGAAGGAGGCCCCGAATGGCACTTGAGTAGCAATAGTGCTCGGGCTATATCACAAGAGGATGTCAACGACAGGGACGGCACGCAGGAGCCTCGCGTTGTAGTATATGTCCCGGAAATCAATGAGCATGTGTGAAAGGATGCCTGGAGGGCATATCTTGAGCTGGGGAAGAAATATGTTTCCGGCTCCGCGATATATAGATGCTATTAATGGCTATGTGCCTGTTTAATTACCTAGGTAAGGTACCTTGCGTGCGTCGGCAATATACAGCTGGAGGTATAGTGGAAAACACCGTGGACTTGGCTCCAAGTTTTTGCAAAGCTAATCCGTAAGGTTCCTGCATTGGATCTATGACGGGGACTGCTTCGAACTTGCAACCTCCATAGACGAAGGGCATGTGGACATGCCAGCACCTCCTGGGTTTCAGGATGGACCACGAGTGCGCGTTTGGCTTGGAGCTCCTGGGCTGCCATACTGGTCCGTCTGTACGAGCCGATACCAGTGTCCATACAGAGCCTATTATTGCTATTGCAACTTGGTTCAAAGCTACGTCAAGCTCTGGCCAAGTTGCCTATAATCTGGACAAATTCAATTACAAAGAACCTTGCCCTCAGATACAAAAGTGTTACGATGGTGGGCTCAAATGTAGGGAATTTGGTGGTGTGTTTGTGTTGTTTGAAGTGTGTTGAGTAGTTGTAAGAGAGGAAAAGGTGGCAGAGGTGGGAGATGGGCGCAATGGCTGCTTAATAGCCATTGCGGGCAACAAAGGTAGGTGGAGCGGTCTTGTAAGTGTGGGAGGTCAAAGACCTCTTTGCAACAAAAGATGAATGCAACTAAGCGAACAATCACGTCCATATCCAGTCACAGCTGTTCACAGTGGCCCCGCCTAACTCTACCATGCCCAGTACAAGCGACTGCAGGCATTCGCACCAACCAGCATCATTGTGCGCCCTTGCCGACTGAGACTCATCCGGACCGTCGTGTTCCTTCCCCATCGCCGTCGTCAAGCAGGTTATCAATCCAACGCCACCAGACGTGCTCTCATCGCGGTACTGGCTGATGATGGTTGCCGAGGCTGACAGCATCAGCA
>JARNGD010000215.1:0-39026 GCA_031001845.1 Achaetomiella virescens
CCCCCGAGGATTTCAGGTGGGAGTGGGCACCAAATGGGTGTCAACATCGACGCCGTCGACTCCTAAGCCGGGGCTCGAGCTACGCCTCGGATACGACGATGTCCCTAGCCCAGCATTTGAGCCGACGAGTCCTGTTTTGCAGCCTTCTGTACCTCCGGCCCGGCCAAAGACGATGCAGAAGCCAGAGATGTAACAGCTGAAAAGCAGAAACCTGGCAGACCACCTGTCCCGCAGCGAGACCAGCCTACACACAGTGACACAAGCAAAACAGGCGCAAGGGGCTGGCGAGGAGGCACCCCGAGTTAAGGACGAGGTGACCACTCCACGACCGTCCACCGAAACCGGCGACACAACCGCCGACGAGAGTGTCACCGGCCGGGCGCAACCCGTCCGCTCCACCAAGCGCAAGCGCGACGACCTAACCCCAACCCCAACCCCAATCCAAATCCGCCATGCCCTGCCCGAAGGCCTCGTCTCGTCCTCCGAAGGCCCCAAGGTTGTCCTCTGGACCCGCTCCTTCAACAAAGTTTGTGGCAGCGCCATGGAACAGATAGTGCACCACCGTTCCGCCAACATGTTTGCGCAGCCAATCCGCGAGAAGGATGCCCCCGGCTATCACAAAGTTGTCAAGCAGCCCCAGGACCTCAAATCCATCCGCGCCGCCATCAATCATGGCAACCGCGCCGCCGCCCAGGCCGCCGCCGCACTCCCTGACGGTGGCGACCCGGGCACAAGCAGCGTCTGGCTGCCGCGCACGGAGGACCTCGTCCCTCCCAGGAGCATCATCAACAGCTCCCAGCTGGACCGCGAGCTGGCGCACATGTTCTCCAACGCGATCATGTACAACCCCGACCCGCACCACGGCCCTGGCTCTGCCTTCTTGCGGGATGTCGATGAAGAAGACGAAGAGGACGACCATCACGGCCACGGCCACGGCCACCAAGATAGCGGCGTGCTCGGCTATAAGGTGGACGAGTTCGGCGTGGTCAAGGATGCGCGCGCCATGTTTGTCGAGGTCGAGAAGCTGCTAAGTGAGCTGCGCTCGGCCGAGATTCAGAGGAACGTGCCGGCACCCGCGGCGGGGTTGGTGATGACGGGAACGAGTACACGTCAGACGAGTGTCCTGGGCGGGCAAGGGGGGGCGGAGAGCTTGAAGGATGATGGTGGGGGAGACGAGAAAGGGAGAGGAGGAGGGGGAGGAAGGTGAAAAGGGCGCGGTGAAGAGGAGGAGGATTGTGAGAGGGTAGGCTGAAATTGCGCCGTGTTCAGAAAGAGGGGTCAGTTTACGGTAGTGGGCGTTTTGGTGGTTGAGCAGCGGGTGTTGGTCTGGTATGGCTTGGGACTGGATTTGGATTGGGCTTGGATGCTTGCCGTCTGTTGACCGGCAAGCGGCAAATTACGGTTACATTGAAGGAAGACAATGTAGTAGACAACTCTGCATGGGCTTCATCGATCGGGTCAGAGACAGGCATCCTTGTTTGGTAGTTGTGCCGGTAATGTAATCTCGAGTCCCTGTCCTGGGACTCATGGCTGTTGGACTCAGGAGCAGTGGGAGCTATTACCCCCTGAACCAACGCCAAGTTTGCCCCAGCTGGTGCCATGTTTCCAGCGAGTTCGCCTACCTACCCTTTGAGTTGCAGCCCCTGGTCCCCTCCCTGCCTGTGAACCGTTAGGCAGCAACTCCCTTCCACTCTCCTTCGTGCATGGGTTCCGCAAGATATATGTATCTTCGTTAATTCCTCCGATGACTCTCGAATTCTTGAAACTTTGACGCTCTGACGCCGTATTTTCTCTCAAATTCACTCGATAACAAGGCCTCACCAAATCCTGCCAGCGCGGTTGTTTTTCGCTGGTCGGGTGCACCAACCAGCCAACCCTGACTCCAAGCCAGACGCAACTATTCTTCACCGCCTACACCGATCCCTCCGGTGCAACTTTTTCCAACACCTCGCAATTATGTCCTCAGACGACTTGTCCGGCTACCCCTCCAAACGAACCTCCTCCTACCGCATCAACACCCAACTCCGCATCCGCGAACACAACCCCCCTTACCCTTTCACGGGCGGCTACGTTTACCAACCCCCCCCTACAAGCCCCGTCCCGAAATTGACTGGTCACTCTGGGACGACGAACCCTCCATCGACCCCGTCGAAGTAGCGCTCGCCTACCCGCCCATCGAGACCGAACCGCCGGGGGACGCCGAGCGCACCCTCCCCATCATCGGGGCAAGTCTCTGAAGGACCATGGCGCGAACGTGGTTACGTGCTTCCTCGACGGGGACGAATCGGTCGAGTACGTGGCCAAGATTTACGACGGGGTGGATTATGAGCTCGTGTCGCGCGGCGGGTGCGCGTACGACTGCATGACGGCGGCCGACAGGGATTATAGCATTGAGTCGTGGGCGTATGCCATGATGGATCCGAAGGTGGGCGGCAGGTTCGTGCCGAAGTATTTTGGGGCGTGGACTTTTAAGGTTGAAGTTGACGACAGCCGGGCACGGGAAAAGGCAAAAGACGTCCCTAAGAAACGATAGGTGCGGATGATTTTGTTGGAGCTTGTTCAAGGCGAGTGTTTGTATAACATCATTTCCCGCGCCCAGGATAAGAATGGGAGGGAGGTGGATTATACGCTGCTTCCACCAGAGGAGTTCCGCCTGAAGGTTCTGCAAAATATCTCCGAGGCGAAGCTGTTCATCTGGTGGGAGGCAAAAGTCACTCACGAGGATGTCGAACCACGGAACATCATGGTCAAGCCGGATGGCAGCGTGAGGCTCGTCGACTTCAACATAGCTTACGTTTACTATTCCACTGCCTTTTAAAACGATCATCCGCGGAAGAAGCATCCCACTTGCTACCTCCGTCACCTATCGAGGAAGAGTGGTTCTTCCATGGTGGGTTTGCTAGGAGCGTGCAGGAGGGAGGTTCTTGGGGACATTGGATACCCGAGAGCTGGCTTCAGGACAAAGACCTTGCCTATGAGTGGCTGGTGGAGATGTATACAGACTCTCCTCGCTTTGAGAAGCAAGGCAAGTCGTTCTTGGAATCGCGTGCCCACGTCAAGAGCAGTCCTAGGGTCATAAGGCTGCTGAAGAGCCTTGGTCGCAAGCCCGCAGGAACTGGGGAGTCATCTGGAGCAGAGGCAAAAGAGGGGAAGGCAGCACTTTTGAACCCCTAACCTATCTCTCAAGCCAAGTGTGAAAACGCTGCCTTCCAACGATGAACAACGGACATTCTCCAATGCATCAAAACCTCTACAATTTTCAATATCGCACTGCCCGTTTCAAGAAAGAAGGCCAAGATTCGCTGCCCATCCTCGACGGTTCCGCGTTCTGAGCAACTTAAGAAGAAGCGAAGCGGCTACCCTTCTTCAGCACATTATACCAGAGACGGAGTGAGTATCAGGTAGCTGTACGTAATCTTGAATCCCTGTTCCGGGACTTGCCAGTTGGGGTTCGCAGCGGCCGGTTGCGGCATTGAAAAGTTATGAAGCGCCTGTTGTTTCCAAGAGTCAAACATATAGCATCGCCTGTAATATATACTACCCTATGATTTACTCTCTCTCTAGACAGATAACTTGCTGATGCCGTCAGGTATGACTCTGGTCACCCTAGGCCTTTGTCTTACGTAACCGTTTGGGGCAACCGGTTTGTGTGTCTCGTCCAGCGAGCAGTGGGTGTAGATTTCAGTGAACGCCATCAGTCTATCTATGTTGTAAAGGGGTGAGGTGAGGGGGATTAAATGGGCAGCGGCCTCCAAGGCGGCCCAGGTCTGTGCTGAAGTCTTTCCTAGTTGAGAGGAACGGTTGCGAAAAAGCAGAACAGAAAGAGCAAAACAAGCAAGCAGGAAATATCCAAAGCGTGAGATTCCAAGGAACGGGAGCGACTGAACACTGGAAGTGCTGTGTTTGGGAGAGAAGGAAGGGTGTTGGGGGGGGGAGGGGTGGGAAAGAAAGACGAACTCGAACAGGCCAGTCGTCCAGTCGTACAGCTCTCACTCCTCATTCTCCTCCTTGCCAGCACGATGGGCAAGTCCACGCACCGGGAGCTCTTTCATCTGCATGCGGGAGACAGTGGTTTTCGCCTTTCTGCTTCTTTTGCTGAGCTTCGATCAGCCAGCCGAGCAGTGCTTTTCGTGCATTCTTTCCGTGGTCTTTCTGGCAAGGGACGAACGTTCCCGTCAGCAAGGGGACCTTTGGCCCCTTGGGACCTGGAGAGAAAAACCCGAGGAACAGATATTCGCCGTCAAACAAACCGACGTATCGCGTATCGTAGCTTTCATTGTGTGCGTAGATCGTCATCTGCTTGACCGGCATGGCTATATCTGTGCGCTTGAAGAAGCTATACTCAGGATTGACAAGCTTGCCCCCGGGCTTCCTATGCTCGGCGGCCTCGGCTTCCGTCAGTTTCGCTTCGAGGAAGTCACCTGGCTTGAGCGTTCCGGTAGTCTTCATCTCGAGCGCCGCATAAGAGCGGGTCCTGGGCCCCAGCGCCATACGCCCTCCAAGCACAGTCGACGCGGCACTGGTCCTTCTCGAACTCGGACACCATCTCGACCTTGCCCGGGAAGATCGTGCCGCCCAAGGCCATGTTTGGTGCGTGGGTCAGATGCAACGCGGCATACGGGATGAGGTCTGCCTCCCGGCGGACGCGGAAAGTCGGCTCCGGGATGGCGCACAGTGCTTGTTGAGGTACTGTCGCACTTTGTCGTTCGAGAGGTAGCTATCCGGGATGGCGAGGTAATGGCTGGCGGCCAGTTCCGTCCAGTATTGTGGCGGTTCCGTCACTTCCACGAGGGTGCTCGACTTGTGTTTACCCGCGTCCTTCTTCTTGTCCGTTGCGAGTTTGAGCTCGGGCAGTGGCGCGCTGAAGGCCTCCAGGAGGGTCTGCGCGTTTGACTTGGTTGCCGTCCCGATCATCTGCGGCGCAGGGAGTAGGGTCTTCGGCGCGGATCGCTGAGTCTGCTGGGAGGGCGAGTTCCCAGGAGACGGAGAGGGCCCGACCCGCGGCGCTGGTGACACCTTGGGCGTGCCCGACCCAGGCGACCTGGAATTTGGGGTCGACGGGGCCGTCTTCCCCTGGGATGCCTCGGAAGGCGGCGTGCCCGGGCGAGCTGGACGGGATAGCGACGCCTGTGACTGCAGCTGCCGACTGGGCAGGGCAGCCGGCTGCGGAGGCGACGAAGATGGCTTTTGCGGTGCTCCTGGCGGAGATTGAAACTTCACGCCTCGCGCTGGCTTCGCCGGGTTGAGCGGGGTCGTGGTTGGTTTCTTGTCGTTAGGCATGGTTGGAGCTGCGTCAGGTCGCGGCCGAGGTGAGATGGGGAGATGGAAGCGTTACGGCGGGAAGTGACAGACGAGGCAGCAGAGTGCGCGACGTGGTGATGGGTTGTAGATGCAGGCAGTTTGAGAGAGGAGTTCTGGGTGACAATGTCATACACCAAGACAGTCCAAATGATGGCGACCATCGACTACAAATAGTCCACGAACATGAAGGCCCAGTGCGGTGAATTCCCCCTTACACTTGGTGGCGGGAGGATTGAGAGTAGGCATAGCTGCATCCCCCGGTCCCTCACAGGCCAGAAATAGATCATATGTTCTCGAGCCCTCATGTTATTTGTTCTCTGAGGCATCATGGCGACGGCGTGGCCGAGTGATGTGTCAGGAAGCGAGTTTGTTAGACCAGAGGTGAGGCAAGAGTTCGAGGACTCAGCGTGTCCCATGGCCGTGGTCGCCGCCTCGACGATCCGACCGGCGAGCATAGCAGTGCTGTATCAAAAATAGTTTCCGTCCGCGTTGGCCACAGCGAGCGGCCGCAGGCTCTGGGGGCCACATGGCGAGCGAGCCGGCGAAAGGGTTCGGGGCGGTGATTCGCGACAGCCCAGCGCCGGCTGCGCTCTTCTCTCAAATCCGCAGCGTATGCCGAGATGTGTATGATTTACGGTGATGGTGGCGGCTCCAGAAGCCAACGGACGGCACACCGAAGCCGAGCACCGCGGCCGCCTCACTCCATCGCTGGGCGCTCAGGCAGCCTCAGAGTCACCCTGTTTTGCGGGCATGAGAAGATGACGATGATTGGATCGACCCCGATCGAGCGTAGGATACGGATCGAGTTGGACCGTCGGCCGTTACCATATCTAGGTGTCCATCTGAATACCAGTCAAGAGGTCCAATGAGTCGGATCCTCCCGCTCTTCTGAGTCTCTTCCGGATGAGTTGGGATGTTGTTTGCGCCGTCTCAGGCAAAAGGCGGCGCCGCTGACGCCGTGAAGGCTGACTGGTTCGGTTTGAGCACAACCAACATTAACAGCATGGGGCAGCTGCATGATGCATCTGATCTGCTACCAACTGAACACCACTCAGTAACCCACCTAACGCCGCAAAGCGAGACTCACACTGTCCCATCTGCATTCACCGCCACCCTCACCCAGCACAACGAATTGCGATAATTACCAGACAATCGCGCTGCCCCGCGTGAGTTGTGACCACCACGTCTTCCTTCCCAAGATCAGGCTGCCCACTTCCCACCATCTCTCGTCAAGGCCCGCGCGCTCTCCCTTTGTTAGTCAGTCTCTCTCAGTCTCTCTCTCTCTTTTCCCTCCCTTCCCGCCATTCAACAGCTCTTTTCCCTGTCCCCAGTTCTGGACTCTACGTCAGAGCTGCAGTGGTCTATGTCATGGGCTCGAGAGGACACCACCACCATACGTCCATGAGGGCGTCTGCCTATGACGTGGGCACGAAACTCTGCATCCGTGAGCATCTGCCACCGCAACCCTTCACCGGCTCATACGGACCCATCCCACGGGCCCCCGTCGATTGGGCTCGATGGGAAGACTTCGCCGACTGGGAGGTTGACCGCGTCGCGTTTGCGCTTTGCAACCCGCCAATCGAGACAGAGCCACCGGGGCCACGTGAACGCATACTTACCATTACCGGCTCTAAGACCCTCAGGGACGAGGGCGGCGCCCATATACTCACCTGCTTTCTTGATGACGACAGGTCAGTCGAGTACGTGGCCAAGATCTACGACGGCGTCTATTATCCCTTCGTCCATGTCTGCCGTGGCCCACGCTCCGTCGACTGCATGACCTGGGCAGACCGGGACTACAGCATCAAAGCCTGGGCTTACAGAACAATGCAACCCGTGATCGGCG
Source organism: Achaetomiella virescens (assembly GCA_031001845.1). NCBI lineage: Eukaryota > Fungi > Ascomycota > Sordariomycetes > Sordariales > Chaetomiaceae > Achaetomiella > Achaetomiella virescens. The sequence goes on from JARNGD010000215.1 coordinate 7,148, forward strand.
GGACCATCGTTCCCAGGTATTTTGGCTCCTGGACGTTTGCCCTTGATGCAGCACCGCCGGGAGCGAGCCACTCCGACGCAGGCCAACAAAGGAAGCGATGGGTTCGTATGATCCTCATCGAACGCGTTCAGGGCGAGTGCATGTTCAATATGATTGAGCGAGCCCGGATTCGGAACAGTGACGACATCGACTACTCTCTCCTGCCGCCGGAGCATTTCCGTCTCCGGGTCCTCCGGAATATTCTCGAGGCGGAGATGGCTATTTGGTGGGAGGCCGCTGTCAGACACGAGGATCTTGAGCCGCGCAATGTCATGGTGAAACCGGATGGCAGCGTGGTGATTATCGACTTCAACCAGGCCTACATCTACGACTTTACCGACGCCTGTAACTATCACCCGAGGAGGATAGATCCATCCTTGCTACCACCATCGCCCATCGAGGAGTATTGGTCTGTTCCTGGCCGCTTTGCGAATAGTGTCGAAGATGACGGCCCCTGGGAGAGTGGGTGCCGAAGAGCTGGCTCCAAAACAAGGACCTGGCCGCAGAGTGGCTCGTGGACGCGTATAGGGACTCGCCTCGCTTTCGGAAACCGTCTGAGTGGTGGTTGAACCGGAGTGTCCATCAAGACAAAAGCCCCAAGATCTTGAGATTGTTGGAGAGTCTTGGTCGGAAGCCCGTAGGGGCTGGGGAGTAGCCAGGAGTGGAGGCAAAAGAGGGGAGGCGGAGGAGTGGTGGATTGTTTGGTAACCCTGGCTGGTGGTGATGTGCATCCTGCGAGGTGCAACAGACATGATGTTGTGAGAGTAGACCCTGAGAAGGTTAATATGCGGGTACACCAAAGCCACGCTTATATAGCACGTCAGCCCCATAAAAAAATATAAAAAAAAAAAAGCCGCCGGTGAGAGCGAAAGTCCTGCAGAAAGGAAGATTCTCGAGTCTGCTGCTGCCCTCTCTGAACCCTCTTAGAGGCGCCCACGCTTCCTGAACGCAAACTCATTTCTGAAGCCAACCACTAAGACGTCGCCTTCTAGCAATAAACGGTGTATATCCCCTGATATTTTATACCGCATAATTTCTGCAATTTACGGTGCGAAACTGCCTGCTCTTCAAATAGGCTGTTTTGGATGTCAATGGCACTATGGACTGGCTACATAAAGCGTAGAAAACGTAGAGCTTGTCAACAGCGGGTGCATGGTCTAGTGGTATGATTTTCGCTTCGCATTGACCACGATGCGCTTTCTGTGAAAGGTCCCCGGTTCGATCCCGGTGCATCCACTTCTTTTTCCATCTCCCTCCCCCTTGGGCAGGATGCGAAGATGGGAGCACGACAACATTTCTTTTAATGCTGCGATGCCCTGAAGCGTTCTGTTTTTCTTTCTTTTTTTTTTTTTTTTTTTTTTTTTTTTTTTTTTTTGGAACCTCGAAAAAACGGTGGCCCCTTCAAGAGCGTTGGTGGGTAGCCAGTTAGGTCCGCCTCTGCAGACTCTCGAACTTCCCTGTCTCGCGCTGTTCATTTGGCATCACAACCTCAACCTTGTCCCAAGCCACCACACCATTTCCCAGCTCGTTAACTTCACCCTCCATTAATTCCCGCTCGTCAACGCACCAGCTATACCTCTGGAGGACAACAACAGCAACAGCGACAACGATAACGACAACGACCATGCCCCGCTCCGACGAAGCCCAAGCTTTCTTCCACGCCGTTTACAGCGCCGTGCAAGAGATACCGCCGGGGAAGGTGACCAGCTACGGGCACATTGCCAAGCTGGTCGGCACTCGTATGTCCTCTACGCAACCACTCCAACTCCCCTTCGTCTCGCCCCGCAAAGCATTCCCTCCGTCTCCCATCTTCGCTGGCCCTTGCCCAAACCCTCATCTACACAATAACGCACGTATGAATAAATGAATAAATGAACTGACGATCGATCCATGGATTATCAAATTACCAGCCCAGCGACCGCGCCAAGTAGGCGTCTGCCTCAAGCACCTCCCGCCGACCCCACGTCGCGCTTCAACCACGACAACGTCCCTTGGCAGCGGGTGATCAACGCGAAGGGCGTGATTTCACCTCGGTGTGTTTTACCTCCCCTGCTCTGCCCTTGTCCTGTCCTACTACCTTGCTTACGTTTCACCCATCCCAACCGAGATGTCGAACGGCGTGCTGGGTGATGATGATGGGAAGGAGGAGGAAGGAGTCGTAGTTACTGTAGTTGCTGACTGCATGGGTTGTAGATCGCAACCCTCAGGGCACGGAAACCAGGCTGCGGCGTTACAAGCTGAGGGTGTAACAGTTACAACGGGCGCATTGGGGGAATTGATGGTAGACTTTGGCGAGTTTGGATGGTTTCCGAGGATTCTGCCTTCGGAAGAGGCTCAGGGTTGGTCCCTTCTGATGAGGAGAGTGAGGAGGGTGAGGAGGAAGAGGATGGTGCAGACAGAGACGGTGCTCGAGGTGGGACAGCGGACGGGCTTGTCAGGGCGGCGAGGCGGAGGCAGGCATGACCATGGGGAAGCATGACATGACATAGGCAAGCGGAAGATGTATTTGAGCTTGTCCAAGACTCCATTCTCATTTCTAGACGCTATGGAGGCCACCTGGAGGTTTAGCAGGCCTGTCTTGACAGCCTCCTCTGGGCCGAGTCCCAAGCCAAAGTCTCCATGAACGGTTGAACTCTGGTGCTGATGGGGTGGCGAGCTTCGACCAGGGGGGAAGTATGGTATGAACTACTCTGCATCAGTTAGTATCTGCAACCAACAGATGAGTGCAAATACAAGAATGAAGAGATGCTTCTCAGATAGCGGTTGGACAAGTTTTTTCCACATGTGTACTTTCGGTACAGGTCTGTGAACATGTTTCCCTCATCATAAAAGCGGATGGTGTGCGTGAAGCAAAAAAAAAAAAAAAAAAAATCGACTCACCAAGTTAGATGCCGTCTTCCAACCCTCCAGCTGAAGGCCGGGTGAGTATGACCTTACGCCACCTCATGCTCTCACTCACGTTTTGCCTGCTTCGCAGCCGGCGCAAAGAACGAATCCATCGTCCTCTGCCGCTTATCGAACTGGCACTGCCGATACCACCTCGAGTCTTTTTCAAGCCCTCCAGGTGTTTCAGCACGTTGACGCCGACGATTGACAAGGTAATCCGGCGTTGTGGCGTCCTGTCACCAGACGCCACAGCCACGGCAGTGGAGGAGGACGAGGCTCCCACCCCATCATCAGCCATCGATGTTGGTCCAAACTCGACCAACGCCTCTACGTAACCCGTGTTGCTCCACACGGCCGTCCTCTTCTCCCCCAGCCGCGCCAGCTCAGCGGGTCCGAACCTTGCCAGCAACACCCGAAGGAGCGAGTCGAGAATCAGGCCGTGGGCAACCACCACGATACAGCCCCCAGCTCCCGCATATTGCTGTTCAAACAGCGGCATTAGGTGGTCCTTGACAAACCGCTCAGCCCGGCCGCGCATCTGCTCGCGCGACTCGGCATCCGTGACCGCCGCGCCATAATTCTTCCCCTCGGCCGAGCCAAAGCTGCGTTCCCTCAGCTCAGGGAGCTGGACCAGCTTGAGCGGGGGCTGCATGCCATCCGCATGCACACCATCCCCCCTTCCTCCCCTATCGGACGGGGCTTCATCCTGCCGGCGGGCACGGAGCCGCGAGTGCAGCAGCAGCAGCTTGGGCAACGATGATAGCCTGCGCCGTCTCCACCGCCCTGCACAGGTCCGACGAGAAGAGGTGCCTAACCGGACCGATGCCGCCTGCAAGAGCGGCCAGGTGCGCGCCGAGGCGTCGGGCTTGGAGGACGCCATGGGCGGTGAGCGGGGAGTCGCGGGTTCCTGCGCTGAGGCGGTCAGATCCGTGTTCCAATGGAGCCCGGGAGAGGGAGGGGGAAAATGACCACGTACTAAATGCCTGCGACGTTGTCGACGGTTTCCCCGTGGCGGACGAGGAAGAGCCGCATTTTTTTCTCTTTCTCGCTGGGCGTTACATTGATTAAGGCATTCGTCTTGAAATGACGACGCTCAGAAAACGCGCATGGTATTTTGAGGGCGACGCGCGAGCTGCTGCGTTGCAGTAATTGCTTGAACTGTGGTCAAGGAAAGAAAGAAAGTGCGAGGCCGAAAGCAAAAATTTGGTTTTGTAGGGCTTGAGTGTGGGGCCTGTGCTTTGGTTGGTGGGCCGACCTGTGCTGGGGGAGAAAAACATCGGATTCAGGGGCTCCATACGGGAATGGCAGGTTTTTTGGGGTAAACACATGGATGCCTGTCATGGAGGAGGGCTTCTTCCTGTCATCCACACAAAGAAAGAGGCGTGTTGATCCAAAATCGGCCGACAAAAGAAACAAAAAAAGAAGTCCCAAGGAATGTCGTTGGCAGCCCCGCAAGTGAGGACAGTCAAGTTGCCGAGCAGGAAGCAGCCAGGTTAGTCTGTGAGACCACCGTCAATGTTTAAATATTCATTCCTGTCGGGTGTAAAGAGGTATTCATGAACTGAAAGACAGATAACTCGAGATCCAAGTAAAAATCCCAAGTACCTAACCGTAAATGTGTTCCTGTCAGTCACCGTGTCCCAAATCTCCCTTCCTCCCAAAGGGCTCTATCCCACAAAAAGTCAGAGCCATTCCAAGACCAGCCTTCCCATCAAACCCCAAAACTCTTTACAGCAAGCATATCAATCCTTGATATTGTCGGGATGCCAAGGACAGTCCTTCTCATGCGCGCTATTATCGCTCGCCAAAATCTGCTGATGGTCTGCCAGGCAGTCCCAACAAAACGCGTGCCTGCACTGGGTGCCTGTTTTCCTTGTCAGCATCCTCCCATCCGGCTCATAATAATGAGGCAACTGTCATGTCGAGGGGGCACAACTCGGCGCACCTGACATCTTCTCTCTCGTCTCTCCGTCTTTCTACCATCTATCTGCCTGTGCAGCGGATATTGTGCCTGCTGGTCCATTCGGCGTTGCAGCCCCAGCAGAACTGGTAGCGGCATTTGATACCTGGGGAATGTTTCAACATGGTGCTGTGTAGGAGCACGGATGGTGTGGTGGTGTGGTGGTGTCTCCGCTTGGAGCGGCTCGCTTGAGCAAGCATCCCGGGCAGGTGAGAGATCGAGGTGTATGAAAGGAAGTCTTACAAGTCATATGCGCACTATCGCCCCATTAGCAAAGCATCACCTTGTGAAAACTTATCAGGAAAGGGAACTTACCACCCGTTATTCTTCTCAATCCTCGCTCCGCAGCCCGGACACGGCTTCGTCGTCTTGCCCACCGTCGTCTCACTCGCCTTTTCCTCCTCGGCCCTCCGTCTTGCCATCTCTCTCTGCTCCTGCATTATCCGCTCCCTCTTCTCCCTCTCCTTCTCTCTTCTTCTCTCTGCTTCCTCTCCCTCTCTTCTCTCTGCTTCCTCTCCCTCTCTTCTCTCTGCTTCCTCTCCCTCTCCGCCCTCTCCGCCGCCACCGTCCTCTGCTCCTCGGCCAACAGGCCCTGCGCAAACACCCTGTCCGCATCCTCCTGCGCCTGGCGCGCAGCGGCCGCCTTTTCGGCCTCCTCATTCTCAATATCAAACCGACTCCTGAAATTTACCGGGTCCGCCAGCAGCGCGTCGTACTCGTCGCACGTCAAGTTCTCATGCCACGCGACCTTGTGGTGGAAGCACGAGCGGTGCGCGCACAGCCGGCAGGTCATGATGGGCTGCCTAGCGCCGCCCTCGTGCACCTGCCCGTAGCCGCAGCCCGAGGTGCACCACAAGAAGGCATCCGACGTGGAGATGGCGGTCCGGAAGGAGAGGGTCTGGTAGCGCTCTTTGGTCTCGTCGTCGGCGAAGCGCTGCACGTCGTCGTACTCGAGCGTGGCGCGGCACTCGGGGCAGCGGATCTCGTTCCACAGTCGGTTGGCGAGGTCGGAGCGGATGCAGGCGGCGACGCAGACGAGGCAGGTGGTGGGTTCGTGGGTGCACGTCTTGGTGATGGCCGCGGATGGGAAGGAGGAGACGGGCTTGGTATCAGTGCAGACGATGCATTCGCGGTCGCCGCTGAGGATGGAGGGGAGGCGGCGCTGGTTGGTGATGATTATGGAGGTGGTGGGGGGAAGCTTGGTAGCGCTGGCCGAAGCTGGGTGGTATGAGCAGGGGCTTCGTCCATGGTTTTAGGCTCAGGGACTCACCCAAGGTCGTCAGGAGCGAGGGAGCTTGGGGCATCTAGCGATGCAGCCCCGTCGGGGCTCCGAAGAAATGCTACCGTCATGGCGTTCTGCTTATCCTCTATGGCCGCGGCATAGGGGTTATTTGACAGGCTGTTCGCGCTGGTGTCCACGCGTGGTGCTGTTCCTTCTGTTCCATGACTCGGCACATCCCGCGCCTGCTGTCCGATCCTGCTAACAGCAGCTGCAGGCATGCCAGTTGCGGCAGACCCCGGGACTGCATTGGCGGGCACTCCGCCTGAACCTACATCAGCAAGCCTGTCGAGCACGGTAGGCCCGAGCGGTGCATCGACCGGCACTCCGGCTGGAGGCGCATCATCCTCGTACACGCTTCCCCCGTTAGTAGCCAGACCCGTCGCCAGGCTCGCCGTGTCGTCGTCGAAGTCGTCGAGCAAGGCCGAGTTGAATGGCATGTAGCGCAAGGAAGCCAGGCTTGGGGGCTGCGTGCCTGGTATGGTTTGTGATTGCGGAGGTTGCTGAACCTGCTGAGCCTCCTGAGTCTGCTTAGCTGTCCCGTGAGTTGGTGGAGTGATGAGCTCGTCATCGGCCTCCCACTCGTCAAATCCTCCCAGAATCGCGGGATTGATCGGCCCGTAGAAGGGCTTTGCAGGCGGCGGCGACGCTGCAGACGCCATGGTCACCTTGACATTTCGTGGGTGTTGTTCGGTGTTGTTTTGGGAGCAGAATGCGGGAACTCTACGAAAGAGGTGTTTTGTCCCAGGCGTCTTGGTCTGCCGAATCGCGGTTAGCCACGCTATCAGCGGATGGTATGGTCTTGGGCGAAGGTGGCATTTGCCAACAAGCAAGCGAGGGGAGTGAGGCATGGCAGTGAGTGGGTAATAAGACATGGAAGAACGAGGTGACATGGCAGTGGTCTCCCTGGACGTACCCGAGTTGTTCAGTGGGTAGGTCTGGTCTAGCCTCAAGGTCGAAATTCGCAGGCTCAACCGCACCGCTCCTCTTGGCGTTGCGTGTCAGAGGCCGAAGGTAGCTCGACAAGCCGAATACCGACCGGGCGATGAACGGGCGAGGCGCGCATCGATATTGCTCGGCGGCTCGAATCTGGGACGTTGCTGGGCGCTATGAGTGCCGGGAAGAGTTGCACGGGTTGGCAGGGACGGTGGGTGGATGGTGCTGCAGCGGGCTGAAGGCGGGGTTGCACTGCCTAACCAAAGCCACTAAGGTAGTAATTAGGGCATGCCTAACCGGACATGCAGGCCGAGATCGAGCTGGTCGGTTTGGCCTTGGTCCCCGTGCAGGATGGCTGCGCCTCCATGTCAAGCGGGCAGCTTTTGTGGGGTGGTGGGCAGTTGAGTAAGGCAGACTTCTGGGAACTGGACCGGTGGGGCTTACGATTTGGGGGGCAGTGGTCAGGACTCAGAGCTCAGTGGACATTGTTTTGTGGTCTGCGATTTCTGGTCGGAGTAGCGATCAATAATCCGCAAACATCTTCCGAAATCAGCTCCGGTTACTGTTAGGCCGTTTTTTGGCACTTTCCTCAATCTCGTGAGGAATACCCCAACAGCCAGGTGTCGGAGGGGGGATAGGAGGGAATGGCAAGGACAGCACGGATACGGTAAAATCTCAACCTCAACAGCAATGATCCCCTCCTGCTTCATAAACATCGATCGTATCACAGAAAATGTCGAGAACAGCTCGTCATAGCGGCGAAGAGATCAGGTAGCTCACCACCCCTCACCCCACGGCATCCCCCTCCACTGCGCCCAACCCCCGCCTTCCTGGCCCCTCTCTCTTCCCTTTCGCGCTGCGAGTAATACAGCCGGTGCATCAGCGTGCGCTCGCCATTCGCTAGAAACTTCTCCCTCTTCTCCTGCGATCCCCATGCCACCAGCACCTGCTGCGGCCTGACCACCGTCGGCTCCTTAATGACATCGCCGCTTCCCACCTGGCGCATGTACAGCGCCGGCACAACAGTCGCCACATTCGCCAGCTCGCGATACAGCTGCTCCCTCGTAGGCTGGGGATCAAGCTTGGCGACGTTGAAAGGCTTGCGGTTCTGCAGTATGTTCTCGCACTTGAGCTTGGGCAGGTCGTCGAGGAAGTCCGGGCTCATCTCGAGCTCCTGGCGCGCGTTCCATAGCACGTACGGATTGAGGTCGAGGTAGAAGTTGTGCGTCGACACGAGCAGCTTCTCGTGCAGGTCGACCGCCGGCTTGACGATGCTGTCCTGGCAGGCGTAGCAGAGCTTGCTCCAGTCCTTGTCGCGTTTGAAGATCTTGAACAGCGACGCCACCTCGGCCGTCAGCTCGCGGATACGCTGCGAGCGCGCGCGCTGGTAGTCCGGCGAGCAGATGACCGCGTTGAGGGCTTCGGCGCGCCAGGTGCGGAGGGCAAAAAGATCGCGCCGCGGCTCGACGTTGGTTTGCATCGACGCTTCGACGAAACTGAGGACTTCGATGATGTCAGGGAGGGCCCCGAAGAGGATTTTTTGGAAGATGTTGTCTTGCAAGAAGCGCATGACGAGGGCAATCATGATGTCGATGTCTGTTTCGGGGAACATGCAGCCGTGGACGAGGTCGCCCTGCTGGTGCATGTACTTTCGGAGCCTCTGGAGGTCTGCTGGCCGTTTCTTAGTCGCCGCCAGGATTTCGTCAATCCTGTCGTCGTCGTCAAGAATTGGGTCCATGAAGTTGGTAACCCAGTCGGTGATGTCGTTGACAAGATCGTCAAAGTCCTGGTGGACAGTCAACCAATGTTCAGATTTGAGGTAGAAGCAAGCTCACCTGGCCAACCTCCTTCGGCGTGAGGTCCTTTCTGTACGGCTGCAGACTGAAGATGTGAGATCTTGCGTCCTCCAATTCTGCCTTCAAGCTCTTGTTCTCCTTCTTGAGGGTCTTGACCATATCGGCAGCATCGTCACTGTCCGCCGCCGCCTTTTTGGACTCATGCCTGAGCTCTCGTAAGAGCTCCTCGGCCGCCCTCTCTGCCTGGTTGGCACGGCTATTGGCTTCTACGACTTGCATCCGCAGGTTTTCCATCTCTCGGAGGAGCCTGCGGTCCTCGTCTCGGTGTCGGCTGTGGTGGGATCTGGATTTTTCGATGTTGTCTTGTGATTGCGCCGCCCTTTGGTCGTCAACGCCTTGGTAAGCTTGCTGCATCACCCCATGCCCACTCAGGGCCCAAGCTTGGAGAAATAAAAACTGCCACATTTGTGGCGAGCCTAAAGAGTGCTAAATCGTCCTGACCTTGGGTTGGTGTCTTCGTCAGCAACCGCATCTGCGGCATCTGGGTCGTGTACAGGCTTCTTGGAGCTGTGTCCCTCGTGGTCGGACAGTGCCTGGCTGTAGGATCTGATCGCCTTGTTCCTTGGAAGCGTGTCTGAGTATCCGTCCATGGGCAGCTTGTCGGGCCGCTTGGGTGGGTTCGTCTCGTGGGTTGGCGATGCCTTAATGGGCTCGCCTTCAAATTCGCGCTTGAGGTCTTCCATCGTAGATGGCGGGGAGAGGATGGGATGACGATGGTATGGAGTACGGTCGCTGCTGCTCCTTCCCAGGCGTTCTTTTTCACAATTCTGATCTGAAAGTGGAAGGTAAGGGCAGGGCATTCAGTGTCCATAGGAAGACAGGCACATGCACAAAATGAGGCTCAGTGCGGGGCTCAGGCAGTCAAACGAACCACAGCTTTCTGCACTTGTTCAGCCCCTGCAGTAAGCGCTGTGTTCCATGGTCGGTCAGCTAGATGGCTTTGATCAGTCATCGGAGAGAGGCTGGGCTGTCATCAGGCCCCGACATGTTGACCCGGGGAATAGAGGCAATGTTCTCTGGAAGGTGGGGCCTTCGAACTGGCTCTCTACCGGGGCGGGGTGGTAGGGATTGCGGACCCATACGGACCCCACATTGGTGGGGCCAGCCTTCTGATACCCATCTTTCGTGATTGTGCCTGACCTCATCCCAACTCCCTTTCAACCTGGAAGAAGCAGACTTTCAAGGCTAGCGCATAGACTGGGATAGTAACTCGCGAGGCTGATATTATCAATGCCGGCTCCTTCAAGCCATGACGACGAACACCATACATACTGGGTGTGGGGTATTGTTTCTGCTGTTGTGAGCCTCGGAATGTGGTGAAAACGAGCGGCCCATCTCCTCCCCCACCCCCACATTTTGGGCGCAGCCTTGCCCCGCCCACCTTCCGCAACCCTGACACGTTGTGATGCATCCAAGCGCTTTCAGCCGCATGTTTTGTGTTGTACCGGGCAGGCTTCGACCAGCGTGGAGCAGTGTCCCTGATTGGAGCGCTCATCTGATTTTGGCCTGACCATGCCGTCAGGCACTCTCACCGCTATGGGGTGGGGCTCCAGCTATAGAGCACATCACAGCACAGGGCTCTGGCTTCCGTGAATGCAGCTTGCGACCAAAGCACTGCCTCCTTCCACTTGCGGGACCTTACCATCTCTGCCCACCGAAGCACCTCATCCGATCCTCCGTCACCGGGCCACGGATGAGGACAGAGGTGAAGTCATTTCTGGATTTGTGCTCTCCCAGATCGTGTTTTCTCCAGTGAGACGAGCTCAAAGTCCTCGTTGCCCATCCCCTCAAAGGCAGTCTTCAAAGTTGACGGCTAGAGAAAGCAAGCCGAAGTCTGCCGACCTATCTTTGCCTTTTGGCCCTTCCCTGCTTCCAGTTCTCTCTTTGTGACGTATCTAGACACTACAACTTCAGTGCAATACTCTCAATCCTCTCAAACTCACTCTCCGCATCGCACCCAACACATTCCTTGGGTTTGGACCTCTCACGATGGACATCAGCAAGCTCAGCATCAGCGAGCGCAAGATCATTGTCGGCATCGACTTTGGCACCACATACTCGGGCGTCGCCTGGGCAGAAACACAACGCCCTGATCGCCGGGTTGCCATCACAGTCTGGCCCATCTCCAAGGCAACACGCGAGGGCGAGTCGTCAGACAAGGTCCCTACCAAGCTTCGCTACAATGGCAGCGACGTGGAATGGGGGTTCTCCATCCCCATGAACGCCCCGTCAGAGGAAGTCATCGAGTGGTTCAAACTGTAAGTGTCTCTCTGGAAGGCATCATTGGGCATGTTGTTGACACTCCTCAGGGACCTCGACCCCTCCCTTCAGTCCATGGGCACCGCAGTCACGAATGCCGCCACAAGGGGTGGTCGCAATGTCGACAAGCTGGTCACCGATTACATGTCGGCGCTTAGTGAGCACCTCATGTACACGCTGCGAGAAAAGCTGGGCGAGGGCGTCGTCAAGAGCACCTCCCTCGAGTTTGTGGTCACTGTTCCCGCGATCTGGAGCGACCTGGCCAAGGACAAGACGCGGCAGGCCTGCCAGCGAGCCGTCGACATCGCGGGAACCAAGATCCACCTCGTCTCAGAACCCGAGGCGGCGGCCATCTATGCCCTCCATGGCCTTGATCCCATGGGCTTGAGGTTGGCGACAGGTAAGTTCTCGGCAGTCAGAGCTTGTGTTGGCATGCTGCTCACTGCGGACAGCTTTGTCATCTGCGATGCCGGCGGCGGCACCGTCGATCTCATCTCCTATACCATCCTCAAGCTCAAGCCCATTCTCGAGGTGCAGGAAGCCACCCCGGTACTGGCGCACTCTGCGGCTCAACATTCCTCAACATGCGATTTGCCAAGTTTCTCAAGGCCAAGCTCGGGAAGGTAGATGGGTTTGACGACGAGGTGCTGGCCGACGCAATGGAGAAGTTTGAGAAGACAGTATGAGACCTTCCGGAGCCCAGATATGTCCCGTCTGCTGACATTTCCCAGGTCAAGCGCCAATTCACGCTAAACGCCCGCGACGATGACACTTTCACCATTCCCGTCGGCGGTCTGGCCAACAACAAGGAGCTCGGCATCAGTCGAGGACGGTACGCACTCAAGGTACGGCGTCCACCTCCAAAACACCATTCTACCCTTCCCTAACCACTGCAGGCCACCGACCTCCGCGTCATCTTCGAGCCCGTCGTGCAAGAAGTCATCAAGTTGGTCAAGGATCAGATCTCCACCAGCAAAGTCCCTATCAAAGCGGTCCTCCTCGTCGGCGGTTTCGGCGCGTCCCACTACCTCAAAGAGCGCTTGCGCAACTCGATCCCGTCCTCCATCCGGATTATGCAACCACCCAACGCCTGGCTGGCCGTCGTCCACGGCGCCGTGATGAAGGGGCTCGCTCAGACCGCCCCAGACCAGCTCACCATGGTGCGCGTGCAGAACCGCAAGGCGCGCAAGCACTACGGCACCGAGTGGCGCACGCGCTACGACGAAAAGATCCACGGCCACCTGCGCCACAAGAAGCACTGGTGCGGCCTGGACGGGTGCTGGAAGATCTATACCATGGAGTGGTTCATTCGTCGGGGCGACGCTGTGTCGGAGAATGAGCCCTTCTTCACCAGCTTTGTGTGGACCGGCCCGGTGTCGCAGGGACGGATCAGAAGATCAAGATGGACATCTATGCGGATCGGACGATGCGGGATGCGCCCGTGGCGAGGGACGAGAATGTGAGCATGCTGTGCCATGTCGAGGCGGACGTGTCGCATATTCCGAGAATCAGTTCCAGAGAAGGAAGGGGAACGATGGGCAGTGGTATTTATGAACTCAACTGTAAGATTGAGGCAGTTTGTAAGTTTTCCCTCCTGGGTGGATGGTTGCTTGCGCCTGAGTGCTGACTTGCGATATTTGACAGATCTCTCTGCCTCAACGCAGTACACGCTGCTGTACAACGGCCAGAGGTACGACTCGGTCACGGCCGAGTATGTCTGACGGGACTTACGTTCTGTCGGGGAGTTGGTCTGACGTGGTAAGTGGTTCTGGAGTTTTCTGGGCGGCGTTACGGAGGCCATTGGAGCGAACTGGGTTGCGAGCTGGGCTGGGTTATGTCGTCATTTGTCATGTGGAGCAAGTTTTTGATATTTCACAGACAAAGGCAGGATGGGAGTGTAGATTGATTTAATTCACCCTTCATCCCTCGCTGATCGAACTTTCCGAAAGCCTGTGCGCCAATGGCATGGTTGCCAACTCTATGTCTCACTCCTCAGCTCCTTCCCTCTTCAACGTGCTCAAATCTTCCAAAGTAAATGGTTCTGGCCCATTAACAGTCGGCTTTGCCAATAAGCGCGGCGCCTATGGGCGCCCCCAACCGTGGCTGAAGGATGCAGAACTGGTGGCCCAGTGCAGACATACAAATACGGAGGTGATGAAAGGTTTAGACCTCCATCGAAAGGCTCTTGAACAATAACGTCTATGATGGGAGGAGTACAAAGGCATTGAACTTGCTGGAGGAGCTTGGTCGTAGACCGAGAGGGTTGAGCTGGGAATATGGGTTGGGGGAAGAAAGGGTGTGTGACGGGCTTGGGTTGTCTAGCTCGCCTTGAGCGGGGTTTCCTAAATAGTAGTGTTATGGCAATTCCAGCACTTAGAAATCTTGTCCATCTCTCAGCCATTGCAATATAACTAGAGAAGGGAGCAGCTGCCAGTACTGAGCTAGATCTGGCAGTCGTCTACAGCACTTGCATAGAGCACTTCAAGTTAGCACCTCTTCAGGTAAGGAGGATGCATAAGGGGCATCTGGCGGGTAATTGTGAAGCAGAATGTTATGGTTTCTAGGTTGAACGGCTCACAGTCAGCGGAGGACGACCTGGCTTGAAAGACGAGGAGAGACATAATCAACGAGGACTTGGAGTGGTAGCTGTCCGTTACATTTGGCAGGACCTAGTGTATTGGTTTCTGTCATTCTGTTGTGTCTTTTATGCCCTCCCGTCCGACAACCCGCATAATACAGACACCGTGACCGCATGCACTTTGTTTTGCAATATCTATTGCTTGATTAACAAACAAACTGGTCGAGTATCATAAACTCCAGGAGCGGATGCCTTCACATTCCCGAGCACAAGCTGGGTAAAGCTCGCGAAGTGTATGTCATAGAAGAGGGACGGAGAGCATCTGATTCCAAGCCAAACAGTGGAGATCCTGGGACAGCCGCTCTAACTGACATTTCTCCAGTCATGTCCGATACAGATTATCCCTCCGCGGAGCCTCTTCTGTCCAGAAAGACAGGTGTGGGATCGAGCCGGTTAGATGCAGGAACCGTGTCTCATCACACGTTTATCAGCGCCACGGTTGCGAGGCTCGGCGAGGTGAGTACGGGAGTGGGTGGAGCACTGTACAAGCTCTCATGGCTGTGACGAGCTACGGTGCGAGTGTTCACATACTAGGAATCAATCTCAGATGGTATTTTCGCACTGCTTCACGGTTGCGAAGGATCCACCACTTTTCTCAACTTATCTGAGCAGAAGGACCCCTGGATACGTAGCTTGCATGTTCCTGCTTCCTACCTCTGAACAGCCACACAGCAGATTGTTAAACTAACAAAAAACAATTCCAGACTGTAAATCAAAAGAGATGAATTCTTTCGGCCAGAAAACTAAAGACCGGGACTTCTCCGCTTGAACGTACTGAAGGAGAAGCAAGTAGTTGTGTCAAACATGGATCCGCTCGGACCCCTAACTAATACATTGCTTGGTGACTACACAGTATCAGATCAAAGCTGTTCCCCCTCCAACAGGAATTCCCTGACCTCAAATGAACACTTCTCAGCCCCCTGCCGGCCGTTGCCATGGGTCCGAGACATGCAAACGCACAGGCCTTGCAGTCAAGGCCTGGAATCTTATGCATCATGTCTCGGGAGATGAAACGCCACCAAGACGGGAAAGAACCCGAGCTCTGGAACCGGATAGTTGGGCTTGTGAAACCGGAGTTCGTTGCTTTCGCGGTTGACAGCAGATTTGCGGGGAGGGAGAGCAAAATGAGACGTACATACATTGTCAGAGAATTAGATGGAGAGAGCTCGGAGGAGCGAGGCTGAGCATCTGAGGGCAAAATAATATCAACAAAACAAAGTCAGGATGGCGTTTCGGCGTTTCTTGCTCGTGCCGGTCCTGATCACCGAGTCCGGGTCGGTCCAAAAACGTGACGATGCCTAACTGCAGTTCTTGATAGACTCGCGTATCCGGCACTCCTGTAAGATCCCATCCGATCCAAGAACATGTGGTTAGCTTACGCAGCTCTGACGCGGCCTAGGCGCTAATTGTGCTGTGGTTCAAAGAGCAATGGGAAGACCAATAATTATTTCACGGGAGTGAGAAATGGCAGGCAAAGTCTTGTTTCTTTTGACTTTACTGTTCAAGGACGTGGCGTCCAATATAGGCCGCTTCTCCCGCTGCCTCTCCTGTAGTACCCCTCGAGGGAGGACACGCAGGACTGCCAGCTCTGGCATTCAAGGCGTAGCTCGTGAGATTAGACCATAGCATTGAAACACCAACCACTGCAGACACTTCAGCTTTCCAGCGTGGCTACGGGCGAAAAGCGGGATATTCACTACAGACACCGAGCCAGAAACAACAATCGGTTTTGTATCCTAGAATCAAGCTCGTGCCGTGTCGAAAAACAAGTTGTACAGCCGAGCATCCCGAAGGTGGGATGTTTCGATCCACAGATAAACCCCCCTCTCTCGACGGGGCTTAGTCAGGACCACTTGGTTCCCGAGACCGGGATAGTAGTGCACTCAAGAAACGTCCCGGCTCTCTCGCGGCCGTGTACGGCACCAGGGATGGGATCCGAGAACCTGAAAATATGTGCAGCTGGAGATCCCCAAGCCTCCTTGTTATCAGATTTGGCGTTCGTCTCAACAGGGGTGAGTACTCATGACGGACGAGAGCCTTGGGATTGCAACTCTAGGAATGGAAGACGTAAAAGGAGTGAATCCTAATCAAGAAAGTGCAGAGTCTACGCCTTCGGAGAAGCTTTGACGAAGAGGTTGAAGAAGACCTGTCTAGGGGATGGATGTCTGGGTCGGAGTCGCAACGCCGTGTAGATGGTGTGCACTCGGCGCGACTCTCAAGGACGCGCAATTTCATTGGTCTCTCTGGTACTTTAACCACCCACTCCAGGCGCCGACAACAACCTGCCAACGCGGCGCCGGCATGACCCGCCCGACTCCGAGCGACCGCTGAAAGGGGATTTCACACCAACTTCCCCCGGCGCCGCTCGCCCGACCTGCAGTCAGCATTGGGCGGGGCAGATACAGCGCAACATCGCGCCGGCGAGCGGCTCCCAACCGGGGCTGGAAGGGCTTTACCTTCATGCGCGTGGCTCTGTCCCACGACACCATGACAGCCGTCTACGTCGACTTCTACCACGTGCAGGCCGATGCGGACGACGGCGCTGGGGACCGGGATGAAGGACGTGTGGGTTGGGCTGCTTTGCAGCACGGGACGAACCCGGACAACAAGGCCGAGTGCGGCACGCCAGGAAAGCAATTTACCAGCACGTAGCGGACGCTGGACAAGGTGTTTTAGCTCCATTCTGCTGGTCAGCCCGCAGGCAAAGACGTTCCGGTATGATAAGACCCGGTTTTAGGAGGCCGAGCGAGCGTGCTGTTAGATTATTACAGCCCAGTGTTTGCGGACGGTGAGTGGGTGGGGAGCGCGGCGCTGCGGTAGAGTAACTTTTCGGGCGCAATTACGGCGCATGGCCTACTGATGCGCCCGCGCTGGCGGGAGAGCAAGCCCAAGCCGGCGACGCTGACCCTCTGCTGGGGGATGAGGCTGGATGGTGTTGGGCTGACGGTAAAGGATCGGTGGGACGTAGTTCATGCATGAAGCATGAAGGGACTGGTGACCTTGGCAGGATGCAACTTGGTGGCCGGCAGGGTGATTGGGAATTCGGGATTGCAAGACGTTCGAGGCGACCGAGGTGGCAGATTGTGGGTTTCGTGGGGCAGGACAGCGATGAGATGGATCAGCTGGCGTTTTGCATACGGGATGCCGCGGCAAGTCTGCGACGAGAAGTAATCTTGGCTGGAAGGGGTTTTGTCGGCTAGCGGCGCCGATCTCACGTTTTGAATCACGCGGATCCCAATACCTGTATGCTAAAGTAGCCGTGGGGGAGTAGCATCAAAAGGTTTCTGACATCCCGAGAATCCAATGGCAGAGACTGCCGGCGCCCTGGGAAGTCGGGGTTTTGCCGAACAGCCAGAGCAGCCCACCGACTCCAGCAAGCACGTGCGGCGGTTCCAGGTGATCCTTAAACAGCACATGGTGTGTGGCTGATGACTGGTTGCTCGGTGCCCCGTTGTTCTTCCTCAAGGCCATGCCGGCGACGGCAGTGATCAGCGCCTCCGCGGTGAGGAGAGCAGGCCAGCCCCGAAGTGGAGTCCGGTTCTCTGAAGAAGCTCTATTCAGGGGTAGTCTTGATTTGACTCCCCAGGCAGCTCTCGAGCTCCCTGTAAGGAAGAAATGGAGATGACGAAATATGCTGGCGCGTTTCCACAATTGCCGGTTGCTGGCTGCTGCGCGAGACTTCTTGTGCACCTCTCCGGCCGCCGCCGGAGGTTGTAGGTAACGTGGTCTGTGGGCAACCTTATCGTCAATCCCGGGAGGAGAAAATCCGTGATTGGATGCCTCGTGTTCGGGGACTTTCATCCGATTCTAAGGGTCTTGGACGTGTCGACGCCAGAAGAGCTCGTAACTGGAGGATCTTGGAGTCTAATTGCCTTGTTGAAGCACCCTGAAGGACAGGAGATTTAGCTTTGGGAGCGGCTGTATTCCGTCGCGACACACTTCCCTTCATGGACCAGAACTTGTGCTTCTGCTAAGGGTCTTTGTGGCCGAAAAATGGGACCAGTGTCGTCGCCTCGCGGCCCGATGCCAGGAATTCGGGAACTGGAGCCACAAGTTGATCCGTGATGATTTTCTGGATTAAGTTAGCGAACGCAAAGTTTCCGGACAGCCGATCTCGTCTCCAGGAAAATGTTATAGGGCCGATTTCGAACCCGTGTCCGCCAGGGTCATCTGGAATCTCGCGGTTCGGTGGAACCGCAAAGCGCGATGGAGGATTTCGCCGTACCGAAATATGGGAACTGATGCGAGCCAAAGAAGACACCAAGCCACAGCTTGTGGGACTGGAACACTGTCTTGGCATCTGGGCGTGGTGGCAACTGTGCTTTTTGACGACCCACGCGAACTTGGGTCGTCTTGCTCAGACTTCGATACCAGGATCCCTTTCCAATTGAGATGGGATTGTGGGTGCGCAACCAAAGAGACGGGAGGGTACCGCCGCTCGTCTGATCTTGCGCATACGTCGATACGCTGGGAGACCGTTGCAAGGGTCCCACCACCGAGTTCGGACGACTTCTCTGTTGTCCCTCCTCGAGAGCACGCACAAAGCCGTCAAGGTCCTCGACCTCAAGCCCGAATTCTGCAGGAAAAAAATGGAATCCATAACCGACTAGCGCGTGCCTGGGCCGGCAAGCGCGCTGCTTCGCCTGCATGATTTTCACCAAGCCCGTCTCTGAGGATCCAGTCGATCCCCTGCTAAGCCCCCACCAATGCGAACACACGGCAACCGCAGGGCTCCCGGCCCTGCAACCTCGTGGGGGTGCTTCGGGAGGAGATTCGGGACCTGAAGTCTGCCCAACTCGACGACGAAAGCAGACAGAAAGCATCGGCAGAGGAATCCTGCGTTGATCGGTTATGAATTTGTCACACCGTCGTCATGTCGCCAAGGTTCGACACCAAAGATGGATCAGTCACAATCAGTAATTGAATCCTTCAGGAAATGGTCGATTGCATCGCCGTGACGAGTCATTGGCCACGCGATTCTGCGCATTTGTGACTGTTTACTGTGTCCACTGCGGCATGTCGACTTTCGTCGGAGGGGGCGGCTCGCGTCAAGGGTCCACCTCTCGTTGTCCTTACCCATGAGAGGAAACGAGAAGAAATGCCAGATGCAATTGCGCAATCTTCAGCCTGCCAATGGAGCCACCAGCTTCCGAAAAAGGAGCAAGCTGGATGCGGACGGGAAGAGGATTCTTGCCATACGGATAAGGTTAACTGTACCGACATCCCTTTGAGCAAGCCTCCTATGGCGCCCTCTTTCAAGATCCCTCCTTCTTGGCGCCAAGCGAACGGTGCGCCGTGCAGCCATCCTGGTCATGATCCTCCGGAAGTCTTCCACGAGCAGAGCGCCGGGTCCTTGGGTCGGATGGCCCAGAGAAGGAAAGGAAAGGCGCGCCTGGGAAAGTCCTGCACTGCGCTGCAGTCATGTCGACTTGCGACTTGTCGCTTTGGACTCGAGAAAGGGTTTCCAGGAGTCTGGAGCTCAGGCTGTCTGTTGCAGGCGGGGATTCCAGTTGCTTTCTCGCCACTCCATGTCTTCCCTCGAGCTGGAGCTCATCGACAGGATGAAAGTCTTGTCAACCGCAATTGCCGCTCCGGAATTGGAATTGAGACGGGCGCTCTTCATGTTGGCACAACACAATACTACCCGCCGCGGCAGGAAAATTCCTCAGATGACCCCTGCGGGTGGTGTGCTGCCAAGCTCAAGGCCGGTGCCGGGTGGGATGTGACCCAGCAAAGGTGCAGAAAATAGTAACATAGTCACCACGGTACGCTCCTGCAGAAAACCCGCGGGAGAGAGTGAACCTGGTTCAGCAAGTCGGGAACCTTATCTCGACGTGCAGCGTGGGGTAAGCCGTCAGCTTCCTGCGAGAAACCAACAACAGCTTGCCTGGGAAACCACCCGGCGACGGACTCTGCTCCCCGGTGCCAAGGCGGCAAACCGTTGCTGGTATGGACGGTTGTCACCCCGACCTTGTGAAAGGCGGCTGGCTATACTAGTCCGACTGCGGTAAGGATGGGTGTGATATCAATGCGTCGCAGCTATGTTGCAATGCAGCCCGCACTCAGCTTTTGCTCCCGGCGCCGGTATCGCATCCGCAATCAACGTCCATTGGGGTGTGATGTGCGGAATTGGGACGGCTGAAAGTGTCGATATCACGCCATCATAGTGGCGAGGTTGAACCTGTGCTGTTTTCACATTGTTGATGCTCTGCAAGAGCTTGGCGAGAGTTGCAGCTGAAGAGACAGCTTGAATATTTGCCGAAGAGAAGAGAGCGCTCGCACGGATAGGGTTGCAACACTGGACTGCCGGCAGCTGCGCCCCTGCATACACTAAGCATGCAGCCGCGGTTCGGGCTGTTAGGATTGCGACTCTGCGGACGGTGTCGACAGCATTCGAGTTACTCGAGGCTGGTGTCTCTGAGGAAGCCTGGGCGATGGTTCGTCCGTGTCGGGCAATCCAGAGAATGTCTGACCTCATCCAGGCCTGAGCTTGCTCGGCAACAGGATGCAGATCTGCGAATCATACTTGGTTCGTCTCCTGGGTTCTGGAGCGAAGACAACCGCTGCCGGGTCTCGAACCGCTCCGAGCAGTCGTCGCTGGTGCCAGTTGACCCCGCCGAGGCTACCTGGCGGCGTCGCACGTGTGAAGGGGAATGGGCATTGATGAACACTGGACGGGAGCCCCCATGCCACCCGACATTGTCCAGTGCCAGCAACCAAGCGGGAAAGAAACATGCTCTCAATGGCAGAGCTGCGAATCCACTTGGTGCTGGCCGTTCCGCAACGCCACTGTGGGAAGTTAAAGAAGCAAAACGAGGCGGGGCGTTTTTGGCGCGTGTTCAGGAGACCACGGGCCTCTTTCCCACACCCCACCAAGCGACGGTTTGGTCCGGTGAGTCCTGTAAGTGGGCCAGGCTTTCATTGGTCGCGGTTGATGATGTGCCAGGGTTCCACTCCCAGTCCCACAGGAACGCCTACCTAAACGGGCAATAGGCGAAAATTACTGCAACCAACCCTGTCCCCCGAGCGCACCAGGGGAGACGAGACTCGGACCAGTGAACCAGGGGGCAGGTGCAAGGTTCAACGAGCAGCATCGCAACACGGGAAAGCGCACTTTGGGGAACCCCCATCGCAGCGCCCCTTTCCACTTCCACCATTCTCCTTCCTGAGAATCTCAGTCGACTCGGGCAAAGCTGGAACCTTCGACCTGTTTTTTGGCTTCAACTTCTCCCACGTGAAGTGCAGAGCACCACGTTCGCATTTTGGCTGGCAATCACCACCTCTCGAGACCACTTCTGTGCCTTCGCAACGCTTGTCGCACATCGGCAGTGCACCAGCAACAACGCATTGACCTCGGTACTCCCTCCTAACCACGGCACCACCATTTGCTCGTTTTGTGGCTTTGAACGACGTCGACTTGGTATTTCGCTTGTGAGAAAGTCGGTCGTGCCACCACGAACACTGCCGTCTGGCTTGACGCCTCGATGGTTGGCCCGTGGAGAGAAACGTGAATCCTCGCCATCTCGCCCTCTCCAGTCTCTCGGCCCCATCCCTTGACCTCCCGCTTCGTGGCCGAGCGAGTACCCACTCAGACGCTTGAAGCTGTCCGGATTGACGAGGTATGATCAGATGCGGTTTGCCTACTACAGCTAGATCACTATTGTTTTGCGGGTTTCATCGCTCCCACCTTGAACCTCGCCCCGAAACCTGATGTCCGGGGCATCCCCTGGCATGCAGGTTTCCAGCGTCAAGGCTGTTACCTTGCCTGCGACATTCTTCACCCTGCGCCTCCTCTGCACAGGCCCCTCCCTTGATGCTTCAGATACCCACCTCCATGGATACTCATAACATGCTGCTATCTCTCTGCAGAAGAGTGCCGCCCAATGCTAACCATCTCCGCAACACAGGGAGTTCTGACAACCGCTTCCACGTGAAGAGACACAGCGGCATCTGGCGAGTCCATCACGGCCGCAAGAATCCTTCGCAACCGTCGTCCATCTGAAGTATCCCAGACTGCGCGCCTCCCGATACTCGGCTGGGTCGCCGAACCAAGTCCAGGCGTCATCCTATTCATGCTGGGCTGAACGAATTTTGGCAGCAACCGCAATGCTGGGTTATCAGGGCATGCGAGCGAGCCTGCAGGTGGCTCCATTGGCGATACAAAAGACGAGAAACGCGGATCAACCAGTATCTGGAGATGCAACCGAGTCTACGAAGCGCTGCTCCGACCAGCAGATTACGCCGCCAGCAACGCCCAACGGCTCTCGAGAAGACGTCGGCACCATCAATGGCTCCCCTGTTTTCCACAACTTCCTCCGAGCCTTTTACCCCTTCCAACCCGACTACATCGTCAACGATTCGACCGTCACACTACCACTAAACGAAGGAGACGTCGTCCTGGTGCACTCGATCCACACCAACGGCTGGGCCGACGGCACCCTGCTGGCGAATGGTGCGAGAGGATGGCTACCAACGAACTATTGCGAGGCGTATGGTCCCGACGAGATGAAAAGTCTGCTCAAGGCGCTTCTCAATTTCTGGGATCTGATGCGCAGCACCTCCGTGGACGACAGCGAGATGTTCGGAAACCAGGAGTTCATGAAGGGCATCATCGCTGGTGTTCGCTATCTCTTGGTAGGTGGAGCGCCGCGAAGACGTACTAAGCCTCTCGAGTTCTGACGACATGGCAGGAACAAACGCGCTGTCTAACAAGGGACGCTCCTTTGATTCAGCGGCACGAAGGCCTTCGGCGGAGCCGGAAGTCCATCTTGTCAGAGCTGTCGTCGCTGGTCAAGACAGCTAAACGGTTGCAGGATGCGCAGCGAATGATCGGCACCGAGGACGTCAATGACATTGTGGACGAGATGATCCTGAAGGCGTTCAAGATCATCACCAAAGGCGTGAGATTCCTGGATATCTTGGAGGACGATCGGAGATCCCGGGTACCAGCAGTCACCATCTTGACGACATTGCTAGAGGAATCATGCGCCCCGCTGACGCCCCCGGCTGATTCGACTTCGTTCGATACGACTTATCGCCTTGACGCTGCAGACCCGCTTTGATGATGGCGGGATCGCTTCCGAGACGGCGCCACCCAGCCAGCATTGTTGCACGGACGTCCCGTGCAGCAAGCGTTTGTCTTCGATTAGCGCACAACAGAGTACAAATGCGCGCAGATCATCACAACACAGCCTGCTCCAAACGAACCGCTTGTCATCGACCATCTCGCATCGTGTCAGTCTGGCCGGCCTCTCGTCTTCCTCCCAGGCCCGCAACATCGTCTCGGAGCGCCTCAACACTTGCCATGACATCTTCCTGTCGCACTTGGGATCCTTCATCGGACGAATACAGCTACAATCCCACTCACGCCCCAGCCTCGCTGTCGCGATCAAACAGTCCGCAACGTCTGGAGGAGAGTTGCTGTTTGTGGTGGACGTGGTGTGCGCGCACACCTCGATCAGCATCGACGCGCTCGAGCAGGCCCGTACTGCCATGTACCACCGGATACAGGATCTCGTGCACACAGCGCGCGACATCCTCACCAACCCGGGACACGAGGCCGAGGACGACGTGATTGTACCTCACGACAACGGCCGCTTGCTGGGAGCCGCAACCGGGTGCGTCAAGGCTACGGGGGAGTGCGTCGCGAAGACAAGATGGATCATTGAGCGGATCGGAGACTTCGAGTTCGAGTTCGAAAACGGCAGCCTAGGTATCGACTTTGGGTTGTCTGAACTGGGGTGCGATGCGGAGGAGAAGACGGCACCCAACGCCGTCGAGTTGCCCAAGATCACCGATTCGACTTCCGAGGGGCCAATCCCCTCGACAGTAACGTCCGTTGCCTCCTCTGATGCGTCACAGGCCCGGTCTCTCTCGGTCGACAAGCCGCTGCCGGACATTCCTGAAGTTTCTTCGCCTGTCTCAGAGCAGCCTGTGTCACATGCGCCACATCCGGTCTCGCAGCCTCAGCCGGCCCCGCTTGGCAATGACACTCTGACTGCAGTTCCTTGGATCGCGTCCCTCCGCCCTGACCTGCCACCGCTTCCGAAGATCCAGACTTACTCGTTACCCACCGAGAATTACAGCCCCATCGAATCCTCCACCGTCCAAGATGGCGAGTTCCGGTTCCGGTCTGAGAGCATGACCGCGTCGAGCTCAGGCTCTGGTCGGACCTACCTCAGCCGCGATTCCGAGTCTAGTCTTGTCTCCCAGAGTTCAACTCGCGCAACCACACCGGACATCAAGAACCAGCCGTCGCTGTCGAACCTGAGCGTGACAGAGAGCTTGGCGACGACGGAGGATGAAGAGGTCGAGTCAAAGCTCCTCGAGAAGACCTACGCACACGAGTTGATGTTCAACAAGGATGGCCAAGTTACGGGTGGCTCTCTTCCCGCCCTGGTTGAGCGCCTCACGGCACACGAATCTACGCCAGACGCCATGTTTGTGTCCACCTTTTACCTGACCTTCCGTCTCTTCTGCACTCCAGTCACTCTCACCGAAGCGCTTATCGACCGCTTCGACTATGTTGGGGAAAGCCAACACATCGCCGCTCCTGTTCGCTTGAGGACATACAACGTATTTAAGGGTTGGTTGGAGTCCCACTGGCGGGAAGAGACAGACTGTGAAGCCCTGCCCCTGATCAAGCAGTTCGCCGAGTTCAAGCTGGCTGCTGTGCTGCCGTCCGCCGGCAAGCGCCTCTTTGACTTGGTGCAGAAGGTGTCCGTCATTGACGGCACCTTGGTACCACGCCTCGTCTCGTCCATGGGGAAGGCCAGTACCTCTGTCTCCTACGTGCCGGCTGAGACGCCCTACCTGCGCCTACCATTACCAGGAGCCAGATGAACGCCCTGGCCAACTGGAAGGCTGGTGGCAGCTCGCCCTCCGTTCTCGACTTCGACCCTCTCGAAATCGCCCGTCAGCTTACCATGAAGCAAATGGATCTGTTCTGTTCCATTATGCCTGACGAGCTCCTGGAGTCCAAGTGGACCAAGCTTGGCGGCGCGCTCGCTCCCAATGTCAAGGCAATGTCGGGCATTCACTACTGGTCTCTCGAACTTCGTTGCCGACACCATCTTGCAGCACGAGGAGGTTAAGAAGCGTGCGCAGGTCATCAAGCACTGGATTAAAATTGCGAGCCATTGTTCGTCGCTCCACAACTACGATGCCCTGATGGCCATCATCTGCTCGCTTACCGACACCAGCATCAAGCGCCTGAAGATGACATGGGATGCCGTCAGCGTCAAGCGCAAGGAGATGCTCAAGACGCTGCAGGCCACTGTCGACATCAACCAGAACTACAAGGTACTCCGTGCCCAGCTCCACAAAGAGGTGCCCCCGTGCCTGCCCTTCCTGGGCATGTTCCTGACGGACCTCACCTTCGTCGATGCTGGGAACCCGGCAACGAAGATGACCGACACCGGTATGACCGTCATCAACTTCGACAAACATACCCGTACGGCCAAAAGCATTGGCGAGCTGCAACGCTTCCAGATTCCGTACCGTTTGACGGAGCTTCCGGATCTCCAGGAATGGCTGACTGCACAAGTCGATCGCTTCCGGGGAAAGGACAAGACAGGCAACGCCCAAGCCACACACTACCGCAAGAGCGTCCTCCTCGAACCCCGGGAGACACAGCAGCTGCGGACGCCCATTGAAGGCCCCAGCTCTTCGGCTCCCACTGGCAGCAGCATGTTCAGTTGGATGAGGAGCAACAATGGAGGAGGCCAGGGGCTGTCAGCCCTGGTCTAATTGCTGCGAACCCAACGCCCTTAATCTTTCAATCTGTGGTCACCCCGCCGGCCCACCCCACTTGCCCATCTTTCTCATACGCTTTTGCATTTTTACTGGCTTTTTGAGATACCCCATTTTACATGTTCAGCTTTCAACATTTCTTGTACGCGCTGACCAGGAAACGGTTCCCCACTTCGACGTTCACGACATGTCTTACTGGCACAGACTCGCTCTCTATCACCTGCCCTCTACTTGCTGTTGCCATCTACCTTTGCATGGCACAACTCAAAACCCCTCGACCTCAGCAGAAAGACCCAGGAAGCCGAGGAGATCCATGTATCATCACCCCAGGAATTGACGACACACAAAGACTTGCGTCGGCTCGCGCCTCGCGTTGGAACATCCCACAGTTAGAGCCAGGTTGCAGTCATCTGACCGTCCCCTGGCTGAGCAACAGTTAGACGCTGTCTCCCGTTGCGCAGACACATTTTCTCATCTATCCCTCTGGATTTGTTACACGTATGAGCGGGACATGTCGGGGCTGGTACGGAAAAAGTATGGTTGGAGGTGGGAGTTTGGGATGTTTGTTGTCTTGGCAGTGAGCGTTTGGGTAGTGCTCTACGTTTCCCCCAAAAAGCGGGCCTGTTTTCGTTTTAAGAGTTTGTCTTTGAACGCAGTGTTGCGTGTTGGGTTTCGTTCCTTGTATACCTTTATTTTTTTTTTTTTTGGCCTCAGGGCCTTTGGCCCTTACTGTGTCTTTTTTTGGCTGGCACTGGGAGCACTGGGGGCGCTGGAGAGCTTTGTGGGGTTTGATGGGTTTGCTGCATAGCAGTTACGGGTTGGCGAGACGGACGGTTGAAAGGGATTTTTGAGATAGGTCCAATGGAAAATGAATAACTGTTCCATCTCACCACTGTTCGAACAGGGTGGATGAAATGCTGCGTTGGTGCTGAGGGGTTTGACCTTGATGGCAACTCTTAGCGGTTAGCTCGGTGACGGACCCACATTGAAGGGAAGAACAGAAGTCAACAACGTACTTTTCAACTCTCGCTTTTAGCCTGCATCTGATAATCTTCCGAGCAGGCTCGTAGTAATTGTGTTCAGGAGCTGTCAAGAATAAAACAGTTCACATACTCCCCTCGGTGTCCTGCCTGAGCAAGTGTGGCTGTTCCGTAAATGCACTCTCGACTCGTCCAGAGCAACCTCGAGCCAACCGGCCAAGATGCGCAGCAAGACTCTCATCCTGAAGGATCGTAGATTCGGGTAGCGGAAGAGTGGAGAATTAGGCTGCTACCTCGAATACTTAGGGTCATTGTCACGGCACAAACGTGCAGAGATACCACCCACACGCCGCGCCGTAATAGTCTTAGCAGACAAAACCTTCGATAATACCAGAGGCGAGGTTAACTCTAACGATGCTACCATCTAGTTTAACGATAATATTATATCGTAAAATGGCGTACTTGTTCTGAAAAGCACTAACGTACATGATAAGCGAGTCGGACAGACAAGCGAGTCGGACGCACTAACAAAATTTGGTGGAGCTGCACGCAAAAGAATGTTAAAAGTTGTTTAAGCCTATCGACATTTTTCTAACTGTTCTGGCGAGCAGCTCCACCAAAACTTGTTAGAGTGTCCGACTCGCTTGTCTGTCCGACTCGCTTATCATGTACGTTACATAGACTTTCCCCACTTTGTCAATGTGGAGGCAATCGCCATTTGGGGCTGGGGGCAGTGGGTAACCTGGTCACCCTGCTTCTTGAGAGACAAGGAACAGGTATTGTAGGTTGAATGTTGGTAATCATAACATGAAGTCGCGTTTGACCTTGCGCGCGTGTGGAGTGGACGATGGATGTGGGGCACTCGGAGGAGGAGAACAAAAAAGAAACATGGCAATTAACGTTAAATTGAATCAATAGTTAGAATTACTAGACGCTGCCAAACGCAAATAGGTGTCATTCCTCTTTAGCGCTTCCTGCCTCTTCAATCTTCCAAGCCAAATATTAATCTCTTAATCGTGATCTCGTTCTGTTTCCGCAATCGTCATCCAGATATCGTCCATTGCGTCCTCCGCTTCAAGTGTGCTGGTAGATCTAGAAGTGCCATTCTCCTCGCGCGGTCTGCAAATGCCATGCTCGTAGCAACATCCATCCTGTGTTGGGACGCCATCCACCCACAAGGGAAAACCTGATGGACAGGGAAGATCCTCAAAGCCGATACCCGGTAGAATTAGAGAGAGCGTTCTTTCTTGCCCAGGAACGCGGCGAGAGCGATGCGTATTATTCTCAGTGCCTTCGGTGGAGACCTCCGTAGCAGCTCGACCACCGCCACGGAGCAGTGGGGATTTAGCTTTGGGAGCGGACTAGAGACGACGCCTTCGTGAGTATCCTGGGCAGTTTCCCTGGTGGTAGACTGTCCTCTGTTTACTCCCTTGTGTTTTGGCTCTGTCTTGACCGTTGCCAACTCCGCCAGCTTGCCAGCCATGAAGTCGCTGCGGTCTGCCAGGGACTGGTTGAGTTGTTGCCGTAGGAACTGTGATTGTCCGTCTTCTTTCACAAGCCGGTGTAATTCCTTGTTCTCTTTGAGATCCTCCTCAGTAGCAGCGGTCTTGATGTTTGGTTCGCTGACGACTTTGCTGCTCAGACGCTCAGTATTAGCCCCAGTCGTATCTTGTAGTGTCTTAATGAGTGGCAAATCCATCCAGACAATAATGCGTGAGTACAATGGAAGGTGTGCTTACAGTTGTGCCTCTTTCATCCATGTATTGGGTCCAGTCCGTTGGCGCTGGAGCTGTCCTTGAGTGTCCTCGCACTCCTGCTTCATGCCCTTGAAATTGCCATTCTTTTTGAGTCCTTTGTTGATTTGGTTGGCATGGTGGCTGACATCCTTCGTATCTTCCATAAGGCTCTTCAACTTGGACCTCATGCCAGCTTCGAGTGTCGGATGTGTTTCGAGGAAGGATTTCAGACTATCCGGAACAGCTTCACAGTCTTAGGGGTTCCAACTTAGGGCAATCGTGAGGCTGCTTCTTGTAATGGGAAGCCGGTGCGTACCTGTTGAAGTTGAAATTACTTGGAGGACATGTACTTCTGAGCTTCAGCTTAAGAGAAAAATCAGACGCTGCAAACGCTGCTTACATACCTGACTCTGCCTCCCTTCTGACAGAGAGTGGCGCTGCACACCAGGCAGGCTGGACACGACTCAAAGCAACCTCGAGCCAACTGGCCAAGACAAGGCTCTCATATTGGAGGGTCGGAGACCGGGAGGCGCTTGACCGACTCTCAACACGTGTAGATGGTATTGGTTGGGCCGTAATAGGTGGTGTGCTGCAGCCTAAGCCGAGTTATTTATTCATTGCGCAGCTTCATCATGGCTATACAAGTGGCCCGGTAGAGATGCTTGTTTGGCCTTGTTCTGCATCCGCCACTCCATGTCCATGATGCCCAAGGCGTTTTCGTGCTGCCGCTGTTATCCGTCGAGAAGCAGGTGTAGTGCATGGGGGTGGGCGGTGCGAGCTGGGAGCAGTTGACATGCTAAGGAAAAGAACATTCTCTGGCCTTTGCAGCCCAGGGTCACCATAAATACCGTGCAACGCGAAGCCCACGCTTCACATAGGAAACATTGAGCTCAGCCAAGAGAGCTTGTAGAGCATCAGAATGGCAAGAAGGCCTCAGCATGGCAATAACACGTCAGCAACCTGGGGGCACAAAGTAGCCGACACCGACCCTTGCCTGTCGGGGCATGACTGGCAAGACAGGCGGTTAGTGAAGCAAAGACCTTCATCATCCTGCAAGATTTTTGTCAGAGCCTCAACACTGACCAAAACTACCATCAAAGGATATTAGGATTGGTTGGAGCCTTCTTCTCGGATGGGGGTGTTGTGAGCTCCAAGCATGGCTCTCTGAACCCGTCTTGGCTCGCCGTGCTCTTCGCCCGCCGGATTCACCAGAGACTCCGGTGCCGCCGGGAGACTCATGCCGGTCGTGTTCTGGATGGGCGGATCGGACGGAAGCTGATTGGTCGTCTTGGATCTCTGTTAAGAGGCATGGCTCGGAACCGGTGCGCTGGCAGTGCAAGATGCAGAGTCGAATGGGGCCGGCAGCGGCGGCGTTGGCATACACATGATGTTTCATTTACGCCCAGGGGTATTCTGCCAGATGCATTTTCTACCGGATAGACAGACAAAGCTACATTTAAATGGTAACGTTCCTTGGTGTCTCAGTGACGACGTGCTCACTTCGGGCAGAATGGATAGCAGCACCAGCTCTCCTAAGCCAGAGATTGGCCTGAGCATTTGTCACTTCATGTGCTGGTAATGTAAGAAGTGAGTTATGCTCTGTCAGTCAGTGGATGAGTAGAGATGCAGCGGAGGACCACGGAAAGAGAGTAAGGCTTTGAGGTGTGGACTCAGGGCGGAGGTGCTGCATTCACAACAACCAAGCGTTGGACGTAAGAGCAATACAGAGGAGCAGTTCAGATAAGGGGTCAAAGGGTCAGTAGTATCACCCCGCCAAGTTTAAGCTTCTAATAGCTTTGAAAGTGTGAGCTGTCACTATATGCATTAAATACGAGGTAGTTATCAAACTGGTTGAAAACAGGTGACGGCAACCATGGTGCATTAATTACTTTCAACACAGCTATACCTTGGTATCACGACGAAGCGAAATCAAAATCCCATGTCATATGCCTCGGCAAGATGCAGCACAGCATGCCACAATCATCTGACCTCAAGAGATCCAGCCCAAACTGCAACCTCTCCCACATTACCACTCAAGCGCAATCAGCCACCAAAACGGACTGTACCATGCAACTGCTTCTTAGACAGTCGCCTCCTTCTTATGGTCCGCCGTCACATCATGCGCCGGCGCGACATCCTCCACAGTCTCGTCGCTAAACTTGAGATCCTCCTCGATCGAGACAGTGTCCTTGATGCGCAGCCAGATGACGGGGGCGGCGATGACAGGGCACCGCCGGAGGCCCCACTGAGGCGAAGAAAGTTAGTATCCTGCTGTTGTAGAAGGGAGGGGAATAAGGAGTGTAGAAACAGGAAAAAAAAAAAAGGGAAAAAAAAAAAAAACGTACGGTAGCACCAAACATGGTGTTTATACCCTGTCTTGAGACCATCAAGACGCCAGAACACAGCAGCGCCGGCGGACTGGATGCCCTTGTAGAAGCCGGTGAGGTTGGCAGCCTTGCGACCGGAGTTGCTGAGGGCGCCCATATACCTGGCTCTCAGATTAGTAAAGCTGCCCGCGATAGGAGGAAATGGAAGGGGAACATACCAGTAGATGCAAGTCTGCCACGCCGCATCATAGAACCCGTAAAACATGTACAGGAACATGGGGCCAATGAACAGCTCGCCGCCATCGGTCCAGTCAACGCGCTTGTACTCGACATCCTTATTCTCCACCACCACCTCGCGGGGGACCTGCTTCTTCTGCCAGGCATAGCCGCCGCCCCAGATGGCAAACGTCAGCAGGAACAGCGCGACAAAGCTGGCCTTGGCGCGAATCGAACGGCGGACGCCGGGGAAGTCGAGGGCATATCCGAACACGATGGCGCCAATGATCTGGCTGAGCCAGTACAGCAGGCCGTTGAGAGAGCGGGTTCGGGTGTTGAAGTGCGCGCCGTTCATGTCGTTGCCCTGGTAGGTGTAAAAGACGTTGGAGGCAAAGAACATGGGGAACAGCAGGACGACCCAGGGCGCGAGGTGATGGTCTCCACGAGGCCCATGATCTCGGTCTTCCAGCTGGGTTCTTCATCAGGATGACCTTACTGCCGTCCTCGCGGACCACGCGGTCGGCGTTGCACAGGAAGAGGGCCAGGATCGCGCCCGCCCAGCATCAGCACGATGAAGCCAATGTAGGTGCCGTCGTGGCGTCGGTGGCGCCGGTCGCGTTGATGTTCTGGCCGAGCGGGACGAGAGAGCCGATGACGGCACCGAGGTTGAAGATGATCCAGAAGTACGAGATGTAGCGGCCCTTCTTGTCCTGGACGGGTAGCTCATCATAATGGTGCCTTGGCCGGTCCACAGCAGGCCGGCGCAGACACCGAGGAAGGCGCCGCAAAGACGACGAAGCCGTGGTTGCGGTTGTGGTTGTACGACAGGAAGCTGGCGGCGTAGATGCAGTAGCCGAGACCGCCAAAGGAGAGGGCAACCTTGACACCGAGCTTGTTGGCGATGGTGCCCGAGAAGAAGCCGACGACGGCAAAGGTTGAGTACAAGGCGGTGTTGGCGTCATTCTGGGCCGACGGGTCGACCTGGCCACCGCCGCCGAGACCGCCGAGAGCGTTGA
>JARNGD010000216.1:0-34358 GCA_031001845.1 Achaetomiella virescens
ACTAACTAAGTAGGTTGGTGTTTCCCATGACTTCAGAAGTAAAAACAAGTAGGAAGAAAAATAAATCTGCGACTCCGTGCAAAAAGCAAGACTAAGTGTCTCGTCACACGACGACGCTGCCGCCCCCGTCGTCGTCCAGGGAAACCCAGAGCGGGTAGAAAATCACCGACGAAAGAAGCGACTCTCTTTTTGCTGGTCGTCGTCGTGTTATTCCGTCCTCAAGTCGTTTTTGTGAAAATCTCACTTCGCCGTATACTCCCAGCGACCCGTTCGCCTGTGATTTCAAATCCCAATCGACCACCCAAAACTCAAGGCTTCTTCTTGTGCTCAACCCTCCATCGTAACGTCCGCATCATCCACTTGCTCCAGCAGTGCCTCCCCGTCCTTCCACTTCTGGTACTCGTTATTCACCTTCTGCACCTCCTCATGACTCAAGCCCTCATCCACGCGTTGTTGGTCACCATCTTCTCCTTGAGCTTCTCGGCGCGAATCTCGCGGCGGAACGCATTCTTGGCCACTTCGAACGCCGCCTCCTCGTCGTCCTTACGTTGCTGCTGCCCCTCACCCGCCGCCTTGTCCTCGGCCTCGTCACCGCTGCCGGTACCACGCCGGGGCCCGGTGGTGTTGTGGGTGTAGATGAAGCAGTCGGACGTGCCCTTCTCGAACACCATCTTGGACGATTGAGGCAGATCCTAACAACCAGGCCCTCGTGGATCACCAGCGGCTTGGGCGAGTAGCCGTCCTCAGAGGAAGCGTAGGGGTCCTTAGCGTCCGACGGCAGGTTCCGCTCGAGGAGCACCTTCGGAGCCGCGACCGCACGATGCCCTCGGTGTGCTCGATGCGCATGTACGACGAGATGTAGTACTGCCACTGCTGGATACGCTCCATCTCGTCCATGTAGAAGGTCGTTTCATCCTTTTGCAGCCAGCGCGTGGTAGCTTCCTTCTTCGAGGGTACTAACGGAACGAAAGTCAGTAAGTCACCTCAACTGTGTACCATCTGGAGATACCCACCCAGGAGATGACAAACATCTCGCCATCTTTTATGCACTTCTCGCAAACTTGCGCATGCTGATCTCGTTCTGGAAGCTCGTCTCGGTCTGCTGCCGGCTCTCCAGGTACGCCTTGACGAGCTCTTTCGTCTTCTCGCCCTTGGCGTCCGGGTTGTTGCAGCTCAGCGCGAGCCGGCACAGCGTCTTGAGCATGTCCTGGATCGTGTAGAGCTTCCAACCCTTCCGGAGGTAGTAGTGCCGCAGCACATCCTGGTAGCGCGCCTCGTCGATCTCGCCGTTGATGTAGTCCTCAATGAGCTCGACCGTCTTGGGGCCAGAACGTGGCCGGGTTTTCGCTGTCGAAGTAGTGCATGCCCTCGTGCACGAGGCCCAGCACCTTGGCCGGCTTCTCCGCGTTCTCGCGCCGCATCTCCTCGAGAACGCTGTCCGTGCTCAGCTTGACGTCCTCGAGCCGCTTGAACAGCGTCTGGAAGATAGTGAAGAACACGTATGTTCTGGTTGCAGTAGAAGTTGTACCACGCCCGCGGGAACGGCGCGTCCGCCTTGAGCTCGCCGTCCACGTCAACCAGGTCCGACCCCCTGCCGCCCTTACTTTTCTCGACGATGATCGGCCCGGGAACAGTGGGAGCCAGCGGCCGTTTGACACCTCGGGCACGGTCGAGTCCTCGGCCGCATCTGCCATCTCTTCCTCGTTCGCCGACCCCACATCGGGCGTGGTCTCCTTGCTGGCTGACGCTGCCGCGCTATCCTCCTTCTGGCCGCGGCGCGGCTGCCGTTGCGGCTAGGATCCAGCACGCCGCGGAGAAGGTCCGATTTCTTGCCATTGCGGCGGCTGCGGCCATTGGTGAGCTCAATTGGCGCCGCGTCTTCCTCGTCCTCCTCGCGAGTCTTGGTCAATGTCGGCCAGCTTCTCCTGGACCTTGTCCTCGGGGAGATCGAAGAATTGTGGGATGAACGACTCAAAGAACTCCAGGATCCGCCGCCGCTCCTGCGCATTATGCTGGCCGCCAGAGCTAGCGAAGATGACAAGGAACCGGAGTAGGTCCAAGACGAGCTCCTCATCTTTGAACGAGTAAGAAAACTGGTAGCGAGGATCTTGCCCTTGGCCATGCGGATGCGGCGCGCCTCGTGCTTCGTCTTGATGATGTCGACGAGGTGTTTTGGCCGCAGGCTTCGCTTATCGATGGTCTTGACCTGAATGCCCATGTGGTCCAAACTCTTCAGTGTGCATCGCCTCGGTCTGGACCTGCCAGACCTTCTCCCACTCGCGCTGTAACACTCAAGAGTTTAGCAATGATACACTTTGAAGAGAAATGTGGACCTGGTTTAACATACCTGAGTGAATCTCCACTCTTCGTCCTTCTGCTTCAAGCGTGCCATGACAACGGGGACCACTGTGAACGGGTGCTTGAACATGTCGTTTGCGACCTCGCAGCCCTTCTCGGGGCCGTAGATCTTCTTCAGCACTCGCTTGTAAATCGACGTGCTTTGTCCGCCAAGACCGCTGGCATCTTGAAGTTCGGCCGCTCCGATAGAGGGAGCGAGAGCATCTGCTGTGCAATCGGCTCCAGCAACTGGATGCACTTCTGGTTCGCCTCGATGAAGAAGTCCATAGTCGTGCCTCTCCTCCTCGATGCGGTGAAAGCCCTTCCTCGTACGCGTTTTTGCGGTGTGCGACAAAGCCCGAGTCCTCCGATGCCCAAGTCGGATGCGAGGCCCATTCGTCGTTGAGGACCGACTGGCACAGCTCGTCGCGGCCCGTGCAGGCTTGAGGCGCTCTCGCTTGGGAAGCAGGCGGTAGCTGGGCCCAAACCCGCGGCAGTTGCTCAGGGAAACTCTACCCGTGGGGTTCTGGTCGGTTCTCGATGACTTCGTCGACCGTGTCGGAGCGGATCATGGACTTCAGCGCGCTCAGCAGCTCGGGATTCCCGCCCATGAACTGGTTTGCCTTGTATAGCAGCACGTCCTTGGTGATTAGGTCCTGGTTCCAGAGGTTGAGAAGTTTGAGGAACTCGACCGTCGCAGTCCGGTTGCCGATGGCTTCTTCACCTTTTCGAAGAAGGCAAGGTCCTCCTGAATTGAGACGGCAACGGTGTGGCCGTCAGTGGCTCGGGCATGATCGGCGTCAATGTAGGCTCGATGAAGGCGCTCTCGGCAGCATTGGGCTTGTGTGAGAGCTTGGCCCGCTTGTTGGCGGGAGCAGCCGCGGGGGAAGTGTTCCGCGCAAGCCCGACGTTTGTACCTGTTCCAGGACGCTGGGACCGGGGGGGGGAAGTGGTTTGTCGACACGGCGCTTCTTGCTCTCCTTGCTTGCGCTTGCCGGCGGGGCAAAATTGCCAACGGGAGGCATCTTCGGCCCATCGCGGGCACCGTGTCCGGCTGGGGTGTCGGCGTGGTCACCGCCATAGGCAGGCTGTCTTCGGCGCGTTGACCGGCCGATCGAGTTTGCGCGGCAGACTCGGGAAGGAATTGCTTGAAATCTTCGAGGAGGTCGGGTGCCGTGTGGAAGAGGCTGGTAACCTGGGAGTACACGTCCTGGATTGGTTTTTGCTCGCGTTGGTAGGTCTGGAGAATTTCCAGGAACTGCTTGTAGATTTCGGGTTTATCCTGGAAGCGGTTCTGAGTCGCGGTTAGCAGGTGTGTCGAGCCAAATGGAACGAGAGTCTCCACCACAACTTGTCTGGCCCATCAGATCCGTCTGGACGGTTTGGATGGAAGCCCGTCTCCCTGCTGCAACACAAACGATACAAAGAGGGCTGCTGCTTACCTTGATTTTGTTCACGTAGCTGATGGCGTGGTTGAACTCAACAGGACCGCGTTTCTCCACCAGATTCGCCGCCTGCTGCGCAATGTTACCGTTTGCGCTAGATGAACCGGCGGCCGGTGTAGGGGTGTGGGCATTCCGCGGGGCCGAAGCGTGGTTAATAGGAGTGCTGTTCTGAGCAGCTGGCACCGACCTCTGCTGGGTCGGGCTTGTGCCGTCAAACGGAGACCCTGGCTCGAGCCAGGGAAGCCCGAGGGGCCGTTCTGCGCCGGTACGCTGAATGTTGCTTCGGGGCTCTCTACGCCATGAGGTAGAGCCGGCTGCCAGCCTGGCCGCGCGTTCAGGTATCCTTGCGCATGGCTGCTCGTCGGCGGGACAGCCTCATGCTGGGTCGCTCGGCTAGCTCCGATCGAGTGAATTGTCGAGCCCGACGGCGTGGTGACGCGGATGCTATTGGGGTTATTTTCGAGCCCGCATTCGATGCGATAGCCAGGAGGCAGAAAAGTGTTGAATCCCTGGATGAGATTGGGATGCCCGGCGAAGAGTTCAGAAACCCGGCTGATGACACCTGGTGTATCAATGCTGTTCAAGTTAGCAACTGGGACCCAGCAATTCTGACGCCGTCAGCACCCACGTCTGGCTCTTGAAATCTTTCATAATGTCCAGGAATTTGTTGTAAACGTCGGGTTGTTCGTGGAACTGCACCTTGACTTGGTCTAGGTAGCTCAGGGCATCCTGGAGGAGGTCAGCAGTCAAACAGACGACAATGAGAAACCGCGTCTTGATGAGCAGGTAACTTACGTTCAGTATTGGCTGCTGGCCCTGGGGCATTCCGCCGGGTCCAGGAGGCATGGGGTGGCCGGGACCCATGTTGGACCCGAAGGGCAATTGCTGCATCCCCGAACGCCGTCCTGTGGCAGCCCCCGACCGTTCTCCTGCTGCAGAGGGCCACCAAAGATGGCACCGGGCCCGCCCGATCCACCATGGGAATTGCTGGAACCGTTTGGACCGTGGACCATAGGCGCGAAGATCTGGTGTTGAGGAGCCGATGTAGTTCCTGGGCCGGCGTGCTGCGAGGGCCGGCTAGACTCGGCGTGGAGGGAGCTGCCGAAGGTCGAGGCAGCCGTAGAAGGCCCGCTCATGGGAAGAGATGGGGCAGAGCTGCCGTGGTTCGCGAGGAGACCGCCGGGGCCGGTGATCGAATTCGAAATCCTTGATGCGACAGGTTGATGGATGGGGAGCGAGCCGGCGGTGCTGTGGTGTGGGGGAGCACCAGCCGGGTATGGTTCGCGATGCTGACGTTCGGGGTCGTCGCGGTCGCGGTCCCGCTCACGCTCGCGGTCTCTGTCGCGGTCGCCTTCTCTTCGTCTTGCGATTTCGTCGGGATGGATGGGGCGGTGACGCTGCTCGTCGATGTCGCGGTCGCGGTCGAAGCCGCTAGCGCCGTGGAGCGGCGCTGGCTATTCATGCTGTCTGGCTGCTGGAAGCCTCTGCTAGAATCTCAGCATCGCGATGTGGTTAATAGAGGACACAAACGACAGGACTTGGCGAGAGAGTGGAGGTGAAAAGGGGCTGCGAAGCTTGGGACGTCGAGGTGTATGTGCAGGTTCATGCGCTTCGGCTCAGGAGAGAGGAAGCAAAATGCCGACACGGCTGCGGTGCGCCTCGCTTGGTACTGCTGCATGACAGCTGTGGCAGTCTACTTACAGCTGGCGCGGGTATCATAGGGTCTCCTCTCGTTTCGACAAAACCTAACAGCCAAGGGCTCGGCGAGCGGCGACAGGAATCAGAGTCGTTCGGTGGTCCTGGAACTGAGAGTTACGCGCCTCCTGCGAGAAAATGGCATCTCAAGAGGCGGGTACGTGTGTGCTCGACCGAAGCGTTTCTGCCGCTGAGCACAGGGCGCAGATCTCTTCCCCTTGCCGCAGTTCGATAAGCAACCGATAAGGCGGCAAAATCTCGGCTCAAGCTCCCACTATCAGCTTATCGGTCCTAGTCGAGCCGCGGACAGAGGAGCATTCAACATGATGGCTTCAATCACATTGTGCCATTCTTCTTATTCAAGGGCATTTATGCATGCACTCCGTATCCGCAAAGGGTCTCGAGTTTTATGATAGCGACTGATGAACACAAAGCGGCTTTTGCATCTTCTTCTAGCTTGTTGTATCGAGTGATACACTCTCCGGTAACGTCCCCAATTTCTGCAGGAACGGCGCACACATGCTTAGCATTTGTCTGCTGCCTCGTCACCACTGCTGCATTGCCCTTCCATCCTTGACACCCAGGCTCGCCTTCTCAGATTCTGGTATCGTCATCCCTCCCTCCTCCACTAGGCATAGTTGCGCACACCCGTGATGATCCACTAACGAGGCACAACATGTTAGCCACTCGGCAAACCGGGCGAGAGTCAGGGATCCGATGGACATACCACTTGTCCGTTCGCAACGTTGCCCGCGATGCTGGCAACCTCTATCCCACCCGGTTGGATCTACCCGTTTTGTCAGCAATCACCTTCTCAGTTAGAAAGTAACAGGTGTCTCTTACCACTCTTGTCCCGTCTCTCTCCTCCCACCAGATCTCCCGGTGGCCTCCTATCGGCCTGACCTTCTCCCCCTCCCGCCAAGGGCTCACTGGCACCATGTGCGCCTCCGAACCTGCGCAGATTACGCTGGGCTCTCTCTTGCCCATCTCCCCCTTCATACGCGTTGGGACCGAGTGTATCGTAATCATTGGGATCCTCCCATGGCTTCCTTGGGAGGTTTTCGATTGCCGAGTTGAGCGGGGCGAGGACGGTGGTGTTCTGGGATGAGTCTTCAAGGCGACGGGATGCGGATTCGATGTCTCTGATGAATCTGTAGCCCGCAAGGTAAGCAAGGGAGCTCGAACGCCTTGGGTTTGTGGTGTGCGCATACCCCGCGAACAGATTGATGCTCCTATCCCGGCCCATCACATC
Source organism: Achaetomiella virescens (assembly GCA_031001845.1). Lineage (NCBI taxonomy): Eukaryota > Fungi > Ascomycota > Sordariomycetes > Sordariales > Chaetomiaceae > Achaetomiella > Achaetomiella virescens. The sequence goes on from JARNGD010000216.1 coordinate 6,730, forward strand.
GGACAGCATCACGCCCCCTCCAGATTCCGGAGGCGGCTCTTCCGGAGAGGAGCCCGGAGGTATCGCCGGCCCGGGCCAAGAGGATCCATGAGACGCGCTTGTTCCTCGAAATATCGAGAGACCGAGTTCTCCCTGAGAAGGGGCACCACGAGTTGGGCCGAGACGGTAGTACTCAGAGCAACAAGAGGCAGGAGGAATGAGCGCATATCTGCTTTTGTTATACCCTTTCAAGGTTCTATCGAAAGGCATATTTCGCCGTCGTCGCTCGCTGGTGGTGTCTGGAGGAAGTTGGCGTTTGCGAAACCGGGAGTGTCTCTGGATGATTGGGCGCCGGGACGCCATGGGGGAGGGATAGTGACGTAGAGCGTCATCTGACAACCCATCTGGCAGCAGTCCACAGCATCATCGTCCTCCTCTGGGATGCTCGTCGGTGGGATAGCTATCGGGACACCATTCTACTGCGATTTCTTTTTCTTTTTCTTTTTTTTACCGAGACTTGTCGCTTCGATGCTTTGCTTCGTCTAGGTGCATCATCTAGCCGGTGTTTTGACACGGCCAGAGGGTGCGGGGCTCGCGGGGTGTTGTGAACCAAGACAGCGCTCTTCATCTTGGGCAAAGCCGGTTCATACTCGTCTCTGTCGCAATGCTCGTGACTGTGGGCAAGTTCGCGACTATCGAAGGTAATTTTCGGGATGAAATGCGCCAGGGTCATTGTCGAAGCCGTGGTGTTTGACAGCCGATCACATGCAAATGACACGACGCTTCCTTCAAGGACATGCAGCTCCAACACGCGCATCCACTTCATGCCTCACGGCTCTTGGCAAAATTTCCACATTCCAGGCTTCAACAGGTTAGACTGCGGCAGCAAAGGTGGCACTCGACCAGTCTCCTGGTCAATGGGCAACTGCTTCGATCAGATGGCCGATCTAGTGGGTGGTGTGTTCGCCAACGAATTGACCGAGCAAAAAGAAGCGGGTCCACTCGCATCACATGCCAAAGCCCCAAGTTTTCTTAAGGCCAGCCTGCTCGTGACTTGCCCGTGGGGAACCTGGAGCACATGGGGCAACCGGAGGGGCCAGAGGTGAAGCCAGGCATTGGTTCCCGCTTCCGCTGGCAGGAAAGGGAGCCAGACCCCTCGAGGTGTCATTTTCAGAAGCGTGTCATTGAGCCGGCATCGCAACATCGACCTTGGGTGTCCCTCACAGCTACCCCACACTTCTGAGAGTCCCGATTGAATTGTCCGGGGTGGTGCTGTTTTGGCTGCCGTGGCAAGCCTCGGCCCATCTGCCGGGTGCGCCGCGATTCCCACTTCGCCCTCGGCCAAGATGGTCGCGAAAGAGAGGTAGGCCAAAAACCGTGAATTCTCGAGGCGTTCTTCAGGACTTTTGAGTCGAAAACAAACGGAAAAATTGCTTCATTATCGCCAGGAACTAGAAACCTCGTGAAAACCAGAAATCAGCAGGTTTCAGTGAGCCAGGTTGGTCCTGGCCGGGTTTCGCATCGCCTCACTAACAGCGGATGTCCAGAGGCAAACCCCTGTCGACCCCGGGGGGCTTGACCTCGGCTCACGAATCAGCGCGCCAGCAATTCCAACGGCTGTTGCCAGCTCGGCAGGAGCATCCCATCACTCCCCAGCGCTCAGATAACTAGTCGTGCATTCCTCTCGAACCTGACATCCTCCCTTCCTCTCTTTTAATCCTCAACAACCTCAACTCTTCCACCTCCTTTTTTTTCCTTTCCTTCCACCAGTCTTTGCTTCAGATACCCCATCGCAATGGCGCCCAGAGTTTATCGTTGTTGGCGGTGGCCGTAAGTGGAATCCTGAGAACCCCGGGGGTGATGTGTCGTCATGGCACACATCACGCAGCTGGCATTCTGTCGCTGACCGCATCTGCTCTTCTGTAGTTTCCGGCCTCAGCGCTGCGCACACCATCTACTTGGCCGGCGGTAACGTCGTTGTTCTCGACAAGCAGGGCTTCTTCGGCGGCAACTCGACCAAGGCCACCTCCGGCATCAACGGTGCCTCACCCGGACACAGGTTGAGCACGGCATCCAGGACAGCGTCAAGCAGTTCTACGATGACACCCTCAAGTCTGCCCGCGACAAGGCGCGCCCGGACCTGATCAAGGTCCTGACCTACAAGTCTGCTGCTGCCGTTGAGTGGCTCCAGGACGTGTTCAACCTCGACCTCACCCTCGTTTCCCGTCTTGGGTAAGTTGACAAATACACCGAGATGCGACCGTCTTAAGAGAGCAGTGCCTGACCCCCTTCTGCAGTGGCCACTCCCAGCCCCGTACCCACCGTGGCCACGATGCCAAGTTCCCCGGCATGGCATCACCTACGCCCTGATGCAGCGCCTCGAGGAGCTCGCCGAGACCGAGCCCCACCGCGTCCAGATCATCAAGAAAGCCCGCGTCACCGGCCTCAACAAGGAGGGCAACACCATCACGGGCGTCAAGTACGAGTACAATGGCGAGACCCTCTCCCTCGACGGCCCCGTCGTCCTCGCCACCGGCGGTTATGCTGCTGATTTCGCGAGGGTTCTCTGCTCAAGCAGCACCGCCCCGATACCTTCGGCTTGGCCACCACCAACGGCTCGCACGCCACCGGTGATGGCCAGAAGATGGTCATGGCCATCGCGGCAACGGCATCGACATGGACAAGGTCCAGGTCCACCCCACTGGTCTCGTTGACCCCAAGGACCCCGGCTCCAAGTGGAAGTTCCTGGCTGCCGAGGCCCTCGTGGCGAGGGTGGTATTCTCCTGAACGCCGACGGCGACCGCTTTTGCGATGAGCTCGGCCACCGCGACTACGTCTCGGGCATGATGTGGAAGGAGAAGGACAAGGGCAAGTTCCCCATCCGCCTCGTCCTCAACTCCAAGGCTTCCAATACCCTCGATTTCCACACCCGCCACTACTCTGGCCGTGGCCTCATGAAGAAGATGTCTGGCCAGCAACTCGCCAAGGAGATCGGCTGCACTCCTGAGCATCTCCAGAAGACCTTCCAGACCTACAACGCCATCGCCGAGGGCAAGCAGAAGGACCCGTGGGGCAAGCGCTTCTTCCACAACATGCCCCTGGACATCAGCGACACCTTCCACGTCGCCCTGATGGAGCCCGTCCTCCACTTCACCATGGGTGGTATCGAGATCAACGACAAGGCTCAAGTCCTCAACAAGGAGAAGAAGCCTTTTGAGGGTCTGTTTGCCTGCGGTGAGCTTGCTGGTGGTGTCCACGGCGCCAACCGTCTCGGCGGCTCGTCTCTGCTCGGCTGCGTCGTCTACGGCCGTGTCGCTGGCGACTCTGCCAGCAACTACCTCTTCCAGCAGGCCCTCAAGGGCTCCGCTGGCGCTGCCCGTCTTGGCCAGATCGCTCTTCACATCGACCCCTCGACCCCGGGCAAGATCTCGGTCGAGTGGGCTGGTGCCAGCGAGGCTCCCAAGGCCCAGGTGTCGGCTCCGGCTGCCGCCCCCAAGGCCGAGGCCAAGAGCAACGACCCCAAGTCGTTCACCATCCCCGATAAGGAGTACACCATGGAGGAGGTCGCCAAGCACAACAAGAAGGACGACCTCTGGGTTGTCGTCAAGGGCGTCGTCCTCGACCTCACCAACTGGCTCGATGACCACCCCGGTGGCCCGCAGGCCCTCCTTAACTTCATGGGCCGCGACGCCACCGAGGAGTTCGAGATGCTCCATGATGACGAGGTCATTCCCAAGTATGCGCCCTCGCAGGTCATCGGCCGCGTCAAGGGCCAGAAGGTCACCCTGGAGATCTAAGGATTAGAACCGACTTAGAGCTGCTCTCTTGATTTTCTGGTAGTACGGCGCTGCTTATTGGGGGCTCTGGCATGGGCGCATCTTTTATAGACTGGGATGACTGGGGCCAAAGAAGAAAAGGCAGATGACACTCCACACGCGCACGTGTGGCTTTTGAGCCGGACCTGTATCATGCATTTGGGATCATTGATGGGAGGAAGCAACTTTCATACCAGTTGGATTTTTCTGGATAAATCGGCTGGTGCGGCAGGCTCCAAAGAAGCCTGCGCTGTATTCATAGCGTCCTCTTTCCTTTTTATTCAATGTTGAGGTTAATGAAATGAATCGTCACAAAACTCAGGTGCCATCTGTGTGTGTTACGATGATTACGTTGGGATGTTGAGGTACTTGGACCCTCGTGCAAGAAAACGCCTCCTCAAATGGTGAGAAGGAGCTTGGGCGTTTGCTTTTGGCCTATCTCAGCAATGTTGTCTCATGAATGTCTGCGAGGCTTCTTCTGTCTCAGCTATTGATCTCAGATCTTCCGTGTCTTTCTTCAAGCTGTGGATTTCGGGGCAGGTGCTCTTCCTCCCCTTGCCCGGGCCTTATGTAGAGCAGTCCTACTATGTACGTCCTGGAGGACACGCTTTTTTCCTTATACGGAGCCGGTTGTATTCCTGGTGTACTTGGCTTGCATGGATCGCGCAGCAGAGTCCATGCTGGTTGATTCTACCCTGTGATTTGTTATTCAGTTACACCTCGCACCGGCGTGACGCTGGTCCATGATTCTACGAGAAGACAGCCTAAGATGGAGGTTGTCGTCTCTAAGGGATCGGTTGTGAAACATGCCCTTGATTGCTTCGTAGGCAGGGATGCAAGTTTTAAGAGATGAGGAGGGGGAGCGTTGCTAAGGGAGGACAACATGTTAGTTCTGCATCTGCATCCGAAAATGGAGCATTCATATGCTGATCCGAGACCGCGGAAGGGCCTGGTCGATTGTGGTACAGAAGGAATGGCTGCGTCATGGAACTCCTTGCTTACTTCCCAATCCCTGATCCAAGCAAGGATGGCGAGCTGGAAGAGGAGCTAACGGAGAGGGCATCTTTTCGACTTTCGTAATGTGTCAGCTTGTCACCTTGAGAGGACTGGGCTCTGTCGGTCGGAGCGGGTTTCCGGTTTCACTGCGTTGGGCTGAGGGTGGGAGTACGCATGACGGTTGTGGAAACCTGTGGAAGGAAGAGGTTGGCCTCGACATCAAGCCGCAAGAGAGTCCACAACACTCTCGCCGTACTTAATGATATCACTAAAATTGGATGAGGCTGTTACTTCGTCTTGAGTTCCCTTCATTGTTTGCTGTTCGGTCCCTTTTTTCCTCAGCCGCAAGGGGTTGAAGCGCGCCACAACCGCGCCATGACCTCCATTCTTCGCGGGGGAAATACAGTTGGTCAGTGCCAGGACCTGTGTCTCACCTTCTCCTTGGTCACTGTGGTCACTGAAGAGTCTGGAGCTTGCTTTGCTTGCAGCTGACGCTCCATGAACAGATCACTTGCGGTGCTGCGGCGTAGCTGCGGTCTGCAACAGTGGCGGCCAATACCAGGTCCAGGAAGAAGATGCCAGCTGCCTGGCTCCAAGCATGATCATGACACAGAGAGCCAGAAAAAGGTGGGAGAGAGCTTGCCTTCTGACTTGGTCGGGCCAGTTAATTTATCTTGTGGGGAACACACGGCTGAGTAGGGCCAGAGTTGACCTGGCCAGTCGAGTGTTCAGGTGAATCGAGGGCAGTCTTGCAACCTGCTGGGGGAGCCGTTGACTGAAGGGGGCTTGTTCTTGTTCTCTGGGGCTGGACAGAGAAAACCATGCTGTGTATTGCCCTGGAAGGAAACGGCATCGGGAGGGGATCTGCTTCTCCAGTTGTTCAGGGAGTCAGTCCACCGCGCTTGCACCTTATGTGTCGGCAGCTGGATGGCCCGGGAGCGGCTGAAGCTAAGAGGCATCAAGGTGTTGGTCTTGTCGCCGCATAGAACCATAGCTCGTGGACAGTAACGCAAATACCTTGGCTGCATACTCAGATCAGCGGTGTGATTTTTCTGGTCATGTGAGAGGGCCAGCAAAATAGTGGCTCAGTGAGACTGGGAACCGTTGCTCACACAAGGCAAGGCCAGGCGTGAGATCAGAGAATCTTTGAGCCAACAAGCCAGGAAGGTGGGAAGATGCGACTGCCTGCAGCGCCTGCCTCGCCAGCCATAAGAAACTTGGGAAGGGATTCGTCAGCGAGCACTGAGGAGAGTGCAGGCATTTGCCGCACAGCCGTGATGCACTTTCAGTAGGGCCATGTACAGGGCAGAGTGGTCCGAGTTGATGCCGTCACGGTCGGTTCAGGCTCCTTGCGCCCATCAAAAACCGACTCTTTCCATGTCCATCTTCACAACAGTGAACGGTAACAACAAGAGGCATCAAGAGAGAAGAAATGAAAGCATCCAACTAGAGTGACTAGAAATCACATGAAGAGGGGCATCAGGAAGTGAAGAGTGGGAGCTAGAAGACACAGTGCCTGCTGCTACCCCTTGGTACTTCAATTTACAGTGCATTTAGAAGATGCTGAAGAATTGACACTATAATTTAGGCAACCCTTTCTGTAGGATGGAAGGCGGCACATGCGCTCTCCTCAAAATCCTGCACTGTCCATCCATGGTCCAGGTGAGGTATTCTGTCCTTGAAGACAAGACAGTGCGTTCTGGTTGGTGCACATGTCGGTCCGCTGTGTGGATCTGGGGACTCCAGACCAAGCTGTTCTCGTCTCCCCGCATTTCTTCCGAGCACAAATTCGCGGATCCAGCCAATGACCCTCGCGGCATCAGTGCCTAGAGAGTTCATGCCCGCAATGCGATTGAGGCTAGGTCTCCGCCGGAACCGCCCGCGCTGCCGGATCAATCCTCCCGACGCACACTGAAATCTGCTCTGACTCCTGCGAGCCTCAACAACGCTGTTGAACGAGACACTCGGTATCTCGGATATCCAGTAAGCCTGGGAGTGCCGGCGCATTCCCGAGGTCGCTAAGACCCGGCTGCTTTGAATGATGATGACCTCGCTTGCAACGTGGTCTGCCCGGATTATGCACAGAAGCGAGTTCGGCTATCCGTACATTAGCGGGGTTTCTTCATCGGCCCACTCAGCCAAGGCCATCCTACGCGACCGCTGATTCGAGAACACGATCTCGAGAGCCACCAGAGGCATGGGAAGACCCTGGTACACTGTTCAACCGGATTGGATCCCCCACAGTGAGCAAAAATGCCAGGTCCACTCTGCATCGAGACGCTTCATCCCGTCCCGGATCATTGGCTTTTGCGTCACAGGGATTTCCATGAAGTCAACGGTCGAGGGAACTGCCGTCCCAACAAATTCCGAACAAAAACGCCCCTGAGCTGGTGGGGAAATGCTCTATGATAAAGTATCGCCGAGCTGCAGCCAAGTCGCCATGGGCAGACCAACTTGACACGACCTGGTTATTCACAAGCTGGCAGGTCAGTGCAAAGACCCAGCACTGCACTGGCGCCATGACTTTCACGCATCCGGAAAGGTGGGTTCAAGGGGGAAAGGAGGGCCAGGGTGACTGCGAAGGGACTCGCCCATTGGACGTCCAGGGGGAGGGTGTGCTGCTCCCGGTCTTTGCAGGAAATCGCCAAGAGCACTGGCTCCCTTGGCTTACCTGGGGGCCGGCGGGCCATCTGAGCCAATCACAGCGCGCTGCCCTAAACTGTGGGCTAAAACTGCTGATCCCGAAGTCTCTCTCTCGCCCGCAGTTCCCTCCTTCCCGCCTTTGCCCCATATTACCCAGAAACCCTGGGCGGACGACACACCCTCTCCGCCCTTCAGATGGTCGAACGGCACGTTTCAGCACGGCATCGTCAACCCCCGACAATCTCGGCGGAAGCGACACCAACAACAAATCTGGCTTGAAGGGCGACGGCGACTCTGCACCATGGCGGTCTTCGCCATGGGCTGGCACAAGCCCGACAATGTCGCCGGCTCGTCGGCGCCGGCGATCATGGTCGGGCTGTTCGTCGCCACCGGCGGACTGTTGTTTGGTTACGATACTGGGTAAGCCGGGGGATTGAGGGATCCAGTGGGCGACGGGCCACGGGGGAGGGAAACAGGAAAGGCTGACACGGCTTGTCTCTCGCAGCGCGATCAACGGCATTCTCGCCATGGAACCGTTCAGGCAGGACTTCACGACGGGCTACACTGATTCGAAGGGGCGACCGGGCATGTATCCAAGCCAAGTGTCTTTAATTGTTGCCATGCTCAGCGTTGGGACGGCGGTGGGCGCGCTGATGGCCGCGCCGATCGGGGACCGCTGGGGACGTCGGCCGTCGCTCATCGCCGCCATCGGCATCTTCTGCATCGGCGCCGCCTTTCAGGTGTGCGCAAATAGTGTACCGCTGCTCGTGGTGGGAAGGTGCGCATCTTCTTAGTCCAATCTGGCGTCTGTCTTGCCAGTCGGCCTTACTGACTCTGGACCAGGTTATTGGCGGGCATCGGTGTAGGTATCGTCTCGGTACTGGTGCCGCTATATCAGTCGGAAATGGCGCCGAAGTGGATTCGAGGCACGCTCGTCTGCGCCTACCAGCTATCCATCACGGTGGGACTTCTCGCCGCCTCAACGGTCAACATCCTCACGTACCGGATCAATTCCGCCGCGGCATATCGCATCCCTATCGGCCTGCAGCTCACGTGGGCCGTTGTCCTGGCCCTTGGTCTCTTAATTCTCCCCGAGACACCTCGGTACCTCGTCAAGCGCGGGCTCAAAGATGCCGCTGCGCTCTCTCTTAGCCGCCTCCGCCGCCTCGATATTACCCACCCCGCGCTCATCGAGGAGCTGGCAGAAATCCAGGCCAACCACGAGTACGAAATGGCTCTGGGGCCTGACACATACAAAGACATCATCTTCGGCGAGCCCCATCTCGGCCGCCGTACGCTAACCGGCTGCGGCCTGCAGATGCTCCAGCAGCTCACGGGCGTCAATTTCATCATGTATTATGGGACCACCTTCTTCAACGGGGCGGGCGTCGACAACCCGTTCACGATTTCACTGATCATGCAAGTCATTAATATGGTGTCGACGTTCCCAGGCTTGTTCGTTGTCGAGTCGTGGGGTCGGCGGAAACTGCTCATCATCGGAGCAATAGGCATGGCTATCTGCCAGCTGTTCATCGCCTCGTTCGCCACGGCCAGCGGGGACAACAACCGAACAACGCAGAACCAGATCCTCATCATCTTCGTGGCGATATATATATTTTTCTTTGCGGCATCGTGGGGTCCGGTCGTCTGGGTCGTCACGTCCGAGATCTACCCGCTGAAAGTACGCGCGAAATCCATGTCGGTCTCGACGGCGTCGAACTGGCTTCTGAACTTCGGCATTGCATACGGCACGCCGTACATGGTCGACACTTCGGCGGGATCGACCTACTTGGGCTCGAGGGTGTTTTTCGTTTGGGGCGCCTTCTGCATCCTCTCCATTGTCTTCGTGTGGTGCATGGTGTACGAGACGAGCAAGATCAGTCTGGAGCAGATCGACGAGATGTACGAGCGCGTGGACTACGCGTGGAACAGCCGCAGTTTCGAACCAAGTTGGAGCTTCCAGCAGATGAGGGACTTCGGCTTCTCGGACAGCGGCATTCCCCCAGCAGAACCGCAGCTTGAGCTGCAGCCATCACACGCCAGCTCGTCGCAGTCGGATACGGGCGGAAGCGCGACGGCAACGACGAGCACAACGGCGACGAATTCGCAGGACGTCAAGATAATGTCGCAATTAGGGCACGTGGATTTGAGTTATTAAGTTTTCGGGTTACTCGGTCGCTTTTATTTTGTGTTTATTTTTTTTTTTTTTTTTTTTTTTTTTTTTTTGGTTGGGGGGTGGGGGAGGGCTTTTTCCTGGAGCGATGTTGTGGATATCAGCGACGGAGTTTCTGACATGACGGAGTTGGGGAGGAGGGCGTCACATCTGGGCAATTTTTTGGGATACCAGGCATGGCTGTTTTTTTCACTCCTCAATCTGGGTTTCGGGGACAAATATGGGCGCTGTTGTCTTTCAACAAACATACCATGGTATTATAACTTTGCTAAAGCTTAGTGGTCTTTCTTGGATCAAGGGCGACATCGACGGTCGAAGGTATATCCCGCAATGACACAACAACGGCGCAAGGCCGGAGGAGCAATCGAAGGTCAACGGCACAGAAATTTGGCGTCTACATAGCTTGGAAAGGAGAAACCTGATCCTCATATTAGCAAGTTAGTGGACCGGAAACAGCATCCCTCCCCTTTGTTTCAGCAGATACGTGCGTGTTGTCAATGAACTAATGCAGTGTATCAAATATTGCAGTGGGACCGGGGTTGAGTTGTGATCGCACACATCCTGTTGGCGTGCCCTTGTGAGCAGGACAGTTGCTGCATGTGGCCCGGATTCCCAATCCACGTGTCGAGGCCGCTGCCCGGTAATTCTCGCCGTCCATGTTACTAGCCTAGCGGTTTGGCGTTGTGATATGCACTTCCACTAGCACAGACGGACCTGACGGCCCAGCCTCTCCAGCACCGCATGCTCTTGTGTCACTATGCTGCCCTGCCCCGCTTCCGAGCCTGGTACCTCATGTCTCGCTCTTACCACAGTCCCAGGGGAAGTCGAGCTGCCCGGAGCCCAGGAACCGATCACGGCGGGGGCAACGGGGTCGTACAGTTCCTCAACACTGCCGGTTCCTCCAAGCAACACACTGTCCAACCTTCCACTGTCCTCCCAAGTCTGCACTCTCAGCCAACAAGACCAGCCGAATACCTGCACTCTGTCCAGGTTTGCAGGGCCACTTGAAGCGAAATCGGGGTCCTCGCACAGGCAAATCAAAAAAAAGAGTCGAGCAGGTGACAGTCGGCAGCAGACCGCAGCTCCGTACATACGGACCGCGACCATGGCGTCGGTGTCGTCACTGGCGCAGTCCCTTGCTTCAACTGTGCTGCAGTCTGTTCCTGTTACAACCGAGGCGGGCAGACCGCAACACAAACCGAGCTCGTCCTCCCTCTGGGTTACAGACATGTGCCCTAACAAAATCATGGCCCTGTTCCCCCTCGACCCGGTATGCGGTGCTCGTGCTTCAATGTCTACGGATAATAGCACGGTAAGTTGGAGACCTGCCATCAAGCACAAGCTTGATACCAACCCTCTTTGAACCCTGCATGACACAATGCAGTAACCGGTTTCCCTGGCTGATCTTTCATCTCAGGTGCTGCCCTCCGGCACGGAATGGCAGATGTCGTCGTCCGTCGCATCCTCAGGGCTGTTACGACGTCTGTTCTCGTCATTCTTACCAGCATTGGGACTGTGATAGCTGAAGCAGCCAGCAGAGACACCGCATGGGATCAGCAGAGGTGCGGCACCGAAAGCTGCTGTGTCGCTCTCTTGGCCGCCTGGCGGGGGAGAACTTCCAGGCAGAATGAGGTTTCCTCTCAACGTCTATGATTCTGAGCCAGGAGCGTACTTTGCACTCAATCTACTGCTACTGTTTCTTCTAGGTCTCGCCTACTGGTCTCAGGGCGTTCTGGAGCATCACAATGGGCCGCATTGGGAACACAAAATTCCTCCTCCCAGTCATGATCTTCGTCACCTCCATACCTCTGCTGTTCTTCACGGCGCAGCAGCTTCGCCTGGTCTCAAGCGACCACGGTCATGTTCATCCAACCATTCCGCAGGCGTCATGGAAACCGACCGAGACCGCCGGCCACGCGCCCGTCTTCACCCTCCCAGCCTCGGCCGACCGCGGCATGAACATCATTTCCAACATCCACGACCCTCAAGCCGTCGACGTTCAGGAAGTGTGTCCTGGCTACAAGGCGACGAACGTTTACAGTTTTGCAAGTGGCTTCACGGCCGATCTGGACCTCGCCGGCAAGCCGTGCAACGTCTATGCAACGACGTCGAGCATCTGTCCATCGCTGTCGAGTTCCAGGCTGATGATCGTGTTCACATCGAGATCAAACCGCGCTACATCAGCCCAGAGAATGAGACCTGGTTCATTCTCCCCGAGGCCCTCGTCCCTCGGCCACCTCACAATCCCAAGTATCAAAAAGGCGACTGCGACCTGACCGTATCCTGGTCCAACACCCCAGTTCTCCTTCACCGTCAAGCGCAAGGCAACGGCGATATTCTCTTCACCACCGAGGGCAAGGTCCTCGTGTACGAAGACCAGTTCATCGAGTTCATTTCTTCTCTTCCGGAGAACTACAATCTCTACGGCCTGGGCGAAGTTATCCACGATTTCCGCCTCGGGAACAACCTCACCCGTACCGACCGACCCCCGCCATCCAAATCCTGATGTTCTCCCGACGGAACTAACCACCACCCCGAACAGGAACCCTCTTCGCCGCCGATGTCGCCGACAAAGTTGACGCCAACCTTTACGGCTCCCACCCCATTTACCTGGACACGCGCTACTTCACCCGCTCCACCTCCCCGCCTCACGCCCTCACCTACAGCCCCCGCCACCCTTCCCCCAACGACTAATAACAACCCCTCTCCTGATGACGACGACGACGACGACTACTACATCTCCTACACCCACGGCCTGTTCCTGCGGAATGCCCACGCCCAAGAGATCCTGCTTCAGCAGTCCGGCATCACGTGGCGCCTGCTGGTGGGACCGTCGACCTGTACTTTTACGCGGGGCCGACGGCGAAGAACGTGATCAGGCAGTACCAGGTGACGGCGGCGGGGCTGCCGGCGATGCAGCAGTACTGGACGCTCGGGTTCCACCAGTGCCGATGGGGGTACGAGAGCTGGAAGGCGCTGGAGGATGTGGTTGCCAGGTTTGAAAGGGCGGGGTTGCCGTTGGAGACGGTTTGAGTAAGTTGCTTTTCTCTTCTTACTTGGGTTTTCTGTGTTGAGATGTTCGCTTGGTTTGTTGGAGGTGAGCTGGGGGGTTAAATTGAGGGGATTGGTGTGTGATAGGGGATGGGATGAGATGGGACCGCTCGGGGTTGTTGTCTCAAAAGAAATGACAGACTGACGACTCGCAGGCGACATCGACTACATGAAGCAGTACCGCGACTTTGAGAACGACCCCGTCAAGTACGGGTACGAGGAAGGGAAGGGCTTCTTGGAACGGCTGCATGCTAGGGGCCAGCACTACGTGCCGATTGTCGATTCGGCAATATATGCCCCCAACCCAGAGAATCCTGACGACGCGTATCCGCCGTATGAGAGAGGTGTTGAGAAGAATGCGTTCATGCGGAACCCTGACGGGTCGATCTACTATGGCGCAGTGTGGCCGGGTTATACAGGTATGTGCGACCTCCAGGGGAGGATGGTGGCGTTGAGGCATTAATGAAGATAGTATTTCCTGACTGGATCGGTGCCGTCTTGAACGGCAGCGGCGCGATTGACTGGTGGATTGAGGAGCTGTCGATTTGGTCTGAGAAGGTCGCAGTAAGTCGCCTTGGTGCCGATAATCGTCCTGAAGTCTAGCGCATCGCGAAACATGCATCTTGAGAGTGGGAAAGGACGCTGTCACTAAACTATCTTAGTTCGACGGCATATGGATCGACATGTCCGAGGTCAGCTGCCCCCCTCCCTCCTCCCCCCTTCCTTACCACCACCGCTAACCCCCCCCACCCCTAGGTCGCCTCCTTCTGCGTCGGCAGCTGCGGCACAGGCAACCTCACCCTCAACCCAGCCCATCCACCATTCAGACTCCCCGGCGAACCCGGCAACCTCGTGCTCCAATACCCCGAGGGCTTCGAATAATTGACCAACGGCTCGGAAGCCTCGTCCGCCTCCTCCCTCCTTCAATTCCAAACCACCTCCTCTTCCTCTCCTACCCCGACCACTACCCGTTACGTCCGCACCACGCCCACCCCGGGCACCCGCAACATCAACTGGCCGCCATACGCAATCAACCACTTCCACGGCGACCTGGCCGTGCACGCCGTCTCGCCCAACGCGACCCACCACGGCGGCCCGGTCGAGTACGACTTCCACAACCTGTACGGCCACACCATCCTCAACGCGACCTACCACGCGTTACTGCGCATCCACCCGGCGCGCGCCCCTTCATCATCGGGCGCAGCACTTTTTTCCGGCTCGGGCCGGTGGGCGGGCCACTGGGGCGGCGACAACGAGGCGCTGTGGGAGCAGATGGCGTTTCAGCATCCCGCAGGCGCTGTCCTTCGCGCTGTTCGGGGTGCCCATGTTCGGCGCCGACGCGTGCGGGTTTGGCGGGAACACGGACATGGAGCTGTGCGCGCGGTGGATGCAGCTAGCCGCCTTCTTCCCCTTCTACCGGAACCACAACATTCTCGGGGCCATCAGCCAGGAGCCGTACGTTGGCGCGCCGTGGCGGAGGCGGCGCGGACGGCGATGCGGGCGCGGTATGCGCTGCTGCCGTATCTGTACACGCTGATGGCAAGGGCGAGCTTGTATGGTGAGACGGTGATGAGGGCGCTGGTGTGGGAGTTTGAGGCCGAGGCGTGGCTGGCCGGCGCGGACAGGCAGTTTATGCTGGGCCCGGCGGTCTTGGTGACGCCATGCTTGGAGCAGGGAGCGAGCACGGTGGGAGGAGTGTTTCCGGGCGTCGCAGCGGGGACAAGGTGGTATGTTGGTGGGGGTTGGGTGAGGTGAAGGGGTGAAGTCGGGTGAGAATGTTACCATTGAGGCGCCGCTAGGGCATATCCCGGTGTATCTGCGTGGTGGGCACGTGGTCCCGACGCAGGAGCCGGGGATGACGACTGCGGAGAGCAGGAGGAATCCGTGGGGGCTGATCGTGGCGCTGGATAAGGATGGGCAGGCCGAGGGGCAGCTCTATCTGGATGACGGCGAGAGCTTGCAGCCGGAGACCGTCACCTGGGTGCATGTAGGTTCTTCTTCTCTTCATTTGATGGACTCAAACTGACTGGTTGCAGTTCTCTGCCACGAGCAAATCGATATCTGCGGATCCCACTGGCAACTATGTTGACGCCAACGCCTTGGCCGCAGTCACCATCTTGGGATTGGCCAGCTGTCCGCAGACGGTGCGGGTGAACGGGAATCTCCTCGCCACTGAGTTTTGGAAGTATTCAGGGGATGCGGCCGTGCTGTCCTTGTCCGGCTTGACTGGTCTATTCGCGGATGGTGCGTGGGCGTCTGCTTGGGAGATCAACTGGGAATAGGTGGCAGGAATGGTTCTGGGATTGTGGATTGGACGGCGGGTTGAACGTCTTTTGCGTTTCCTTCTTAACTGGTTGGGAGGTCAAGGAGGCTGTGGCGCAGCCGATTTTCCGTAGTAAAACATCCTCGGTGTGGCCGTCACGCGGTTGTTGAGCTGGGGGAGAAGCACGTTTCAGGCTCGTGGTCAGCGTGCAAAGGTATGCACGTAGCCCCTTTTCATGCACAGCAGGCAACATCTGGGAAGGGATGATCGCTGTGAACTTGGTGACAGTCTATTGCCTTCCATTTAACCCCCCTCTGATACCATATATCCCCCCTACGCCCTCTTCCTCCTCCCCCCTTCCTCACTATCCCTCCTGCCCGGCTTCATGACTCCACCCCTCGTTCCAATTATCCTCGCCCTCGCTCTCGCTTCCGTCCAATCTCCCGCCCCTGTTCTTCTTCCCACTCTTATTCCCGCTCCCGCTCCCCACAAGCTGGTACACATTCCCGCCCTTCCTCCTCCTGCTCCTCCTCTCGCGCTGGCGACAATACTCCCAATATCGATCCTCGCCTGTCTATTCCAGAAGAAGCTCGCCGCAATCATGACGCCCGCAAACCCAAAAACACGATGGGCAGGGCGATGTAAATCGCCGTCTGGTCGGGCGCTTTCGATTTGTACGCCGGCGGGCCAGGCTTCTTCTTGACCGTGACGGTGGGGCCGGCCAGCCACTGCGCGGCGTGGCCGTTCGGGCAGCGCGACGAGGTGGATCGTGATGTTGACCCGAGGCGGACTGTGCGGACAAAGAGACTTCTCGACTTGCCATTGGTAGAGGCCCCAGGCTGCGGCTATGTTGCCGCGAGCTGAAGGCCTCTTCCTCGCCGGGGGAGGTCGGAATGAGGGCCGGAGGAGGAGTTAGTGTTGGAGGTGTAAAAGCCGAGGACTTTGACGGTGAGATGGAGCCGGAGAAGAAGTAGGGGTCCCAGGTGACTGTGAGACGGGGTGAGCGGTTAGTGATTGACGGTGGGGAAAAGAGAGAACGTACTGTGGTGTACTGAGCCTGGGTAGTAGACGTCGTTGTGCTTCGGCAGGCAGAACGGCTTGAAGTCACCGTTGGTGTTGCTGCAGGCGGCAAGGGCGCCGGCGCCCTTGCCGTTGGTGGCCACGGGCTGGGCGGCGCCGGTGCTCGTGGTCAGGATGCCGAACGGTCGCTTGGTGAACACGTTGGCGGTCACCTCGAAGGGGGCAGCATTGAGCAGCGTCGGGGTGCCCTTGATGGTGGTCAGGACGGGAGTGACAGTCTTGGGAACGCCATCCTCATTGACGGTGACCCAGGGGTCCATCGGGTTCGCCGCTTGCCGGGCGGTCACATTTTCGGGCGCCGGGGCTGCTGTCGTCGATCCGAGGAGCAGCAGCCATGCGGGAAGGGTGAGTTTGGAGGGGAACATGATGCTCGGATGCTCGGCAGAGCCGTCACAGTGAAAAGGGGTGTTCTCAGACGAGGAGAGGGAGGAGATCAAGGGAAGTTTACGGGATCAATTGAGCATCAAGCCAGAAAACCACTGATGGCCGTCCTCGAAAACAATAATAATACGAAAAATATATGAATGAAGGGAACGGTCAAGAAATTCGACCTGGAAGACGTCAAAGTTCGCCTTGGAGCGGCAATTTTTGGGGAGCCGGAGCTTCCCGCCATCAGAAACTCGTAGTGACAAGGGGCACCCCGGAGCGTGTCATGCAGGAGAAGCAGCGCTAAAACCGCCGGCGGGCAACGGAGCGGGTGCCAAGCCCGGGAAGGCAGGGATCATCAAGTGCTTTGTTCGGTCTCGCGTCGCTTGGTTTTGATGTTTCCTTTGTTTCTCAACAAGCAGAGCTCGATACCAGCAGAAAAGGAGAAGTAGACTATCCAACCCGATACGTAACCAACAGCACCCTCAAACAACAGTGTTTCTTAGCAACAATACCCCGCGCGAACTCGCCAAAGGTGATGTGCTGCTCCATGTCGACCTCGTCGCCCAGGTTGGGCTGCGTAAAAACGGCGAGCGTGTTCCGAGCGATCCGGCCCTCGGTCAGCGCGGCACGAGGCCCCCGGACAAAGTGCGGCACCGCCTTGAACTTGCCGCCCGTGATCCGCTCCACGCCTCGCCCGTCTGGAACGCGATGCAGTCGCGCGGGATCTTGACCTGCACCGTCTGGCCCGTGCGCGACTTGATGTAGAGCCCGGCCGCCGGGTCCGGCGATGCGTCAAGCTCCGGGAGGGGCGAGAGAGGCGGCATGCCGGGCGAGTTGGGCTCGAGTTCTGGGGCAGCGATGGTGGGATTTGCCTGCGCCTCGTCCACGAACATGGCCGACGTCAGGCCCGTCAGGCAGCCGTGGTCGAGGTGGGTTGCGCACCAGTCGTCCTCGTCCGGGTCGTTGCTGTTGGCTACCTCGTCCGAGATGGCCAGAGGAGACTCCTCCCCGGAGGGGTCCTCGGGGAAGTAGTGCAGCAGCCGGGCCTTGGTGGTGGTCGACGTGCTCACGACCTTCTCCAGGTAACCCTTGGGGTAGCCGGCGATCTCCTTCTCGGAACCTGTCGCATGCCCGGGCGACGAGCACGGCCGTGTCGATGATCAGCCGGCATAGCGCCTCAAAGGTGTCCTTGAACCCGGCAGGGTGGCCTCGTCGGGCCAGATGTTGGGCGAAAGGTACTCGGGGAAGTTGTCCGCATTGAACTCCTCCGTGGGGGCGGCGCAGGACAGCTGGGGGTCGACGTAGAAGGCGCAGTTGGCGTAGAAGAGCCCTTCAGCATATCCACCTGGCCGTTCTTGAGCGTCTCCTTGCCGAGCGACCAGCCCGTCAAATACTTGGCCTTTGCATTCTCAAGCTTGTCTTGATGCTGTCAGTGCCCGACTCGGCCACGGCGTCTGGGGACACAACGCACCGAGCTGCGACTTGGGAGGTTGCCCAGGTACGACGAGTACGAGAGCAGGTGGTGCCGCAGACTGGCGAATTCGGGAGGCACGTCCTTGACAATCAAAATCCCTAGCGAGTCCGGCCCGAACGCTTCCTGGAGCGCCTCCAGCGAGACTGTCCCTGTTGGTGGTGAGAGCTCCTCGTTAGCGAACGCCACTTACACAACGCACAACGGTCCCCCCCCCGCTCCGGGCACCTCACTAGTCGCAGTCGCGTACCCTTCTTGAGACCTCCAACGAGACCGACACCGCTTGCGCGATAGGAGCCATGGCGAAAAAACAGCTTAAGCCTTCTCTTCTGTGCTACTCAAAGCTCGACCACACGGAGAGACCATTGCTGCAGAATCTGTGCTGTCCGGTGACCTCGGTCCTTCTCTGCCCCTCAAAGATGGTGGGGCAGATGCCAAGCTGAGGCGCCTCTGACCTGCTGAACCCGGCAGGTGGATGACGATGGTGTGGACCAAGCACCAATGCGGCAGCTCACCATCGGCTGTTATCGATAACAGCTCGATTCCGTCAGACCTCCGCGCCTTCACGACACCAACGCGACAACCCATTGAGACAGATCTCAACCTCAACACGCTGTCAACATGGTAAAACCACTCACTTTCAAAGGCGACAAGAAACCCAAAAAGCGGAAGCGCGCCGACGCCGGCGAGGGCTCGGCGCAGGTCAAGAAGGCGACAACCCCGAGCGCCAGCTCAAAGCCCCCAAAGCCGTCGCAGACGATGCCGAACCCGACCAAGACGACAGCTGGGTGTCCGCCGACGCCGTGACCGACATCTCGGGCCCCGTCATGTCGTCTACCCAGCGAGCCGCCAACCGCCCTCGCCTGCGACGCCACCGGCAAGGTCTTCACCCTCCCCATCGAGAACATCATCGACGGAAACCCGTCCACCGCCGAGCCCCACGACGTGCGCCAGGTCTGGGTCGCCAACAAGATCGTCGGCACCGACCACTTCCGCTTCAAAGGCCACCACGGAAGTCCGTCTTCCCCCCTCGCCTTTCCCCTGTTGTCCCCCGCCACCCCATCCCCGGTAGCTAACAGCCCCAGCAGATACCTCTCCTGCGACAAACACGGCCTTCTCACCGCCACCTCGGAGGCCATCACGCCGCTCGAGTCCTTCTCCGTCCTCCCGACCGCAGACACGCCGGGCACCTTCCAGCTCCAAACCCTGCGCGACACCCTCTCTGTCCACCCGCCGCGTTCCTCCAAGCCCAACGCCCCGCCCGACGTGCGCGGCGACGAGACAGAAACGACCTTCAACACGACCCTGCGCGTGCGCATGCAGGCGCGCTTCAAACCGCGCATAAAGGCGAGCAAGGAGGAGAAGGCGCGCGAGAAGATCAGCCGGGAGCTGGAGGTGGCCGCGGGGCGGAGGCTGGACGAGGACGAGGTGAGGAGGTTGAAGAAAGCGCGAAGGGAGGGGAATTATCACGAGGCGTTGTTGGACGTGAGGGTTAAAGGGAAGCATGACAAGTTCGGGTGAATTGGGCTGGGGTGAGGGAAGGTAAAGACGGATGTACGAGGGTTCGGGGGCTTGGATTTGGAAAAAAAGAAGCGAACAGATAAATCGCAACGATACCCTTTCGATCTTGCCATCTGGCAGCGCGGTAGTTTACTGTGCTATCAGCAGCCGACCGGATGAAGAGGCGGCGACACAGGATGGCTAAAGGATGGTATCCCGTTGCTCTTTCTCATCCCTCCGGTTCGACCTACACACAAGACTCACCCAAGGCACGGCCGAGTTACTTCGGTATGTCCAGTCATAACGTCCAACCATCTCAAGCACAACATCTCCAAGGACCCCCAGTCCCCAACCATGGATATCTCGCCACACGGGGGACGGGGGAAGGGAGTACTTAGGTCCGGCCCGACCAGACGGTCGCGGCCAGCTTCTATTCTCGGACACAATTCACAGCAGAGCCGCACCCAGCATCCAAGCCCACCCCGGATGTGACGCTTGATGTGAGCGGGACATGAGTTGGATGGACGCGCGCCTGATGTCACCGGGATGCCACCCGGATGCTATCCCGATGATGATAACCTATGCATTCTCTCTCGCCAAGCGGCCCCCAGCTCACCCGAAGCGGAGTCTGCAAGCTCTGCAAGGCCATGTACCAGCAGTGAACCGTCCGCCCTATCCCGTCTATCAGCCCTATGGGCGATTAGCGTGTGTGTTACGGCAGATCAAATGTTGTAAAGGCGGCGTTTTTAACGTTCTTTCTATTCACCAAATACCCTGCTCCGTTCCAATGTGTTCCCCTCCCCTAAAACGTCAAGAAAACGCCAAAAACGCCCTGCTGTCCTGCGTACTAATACCCAATGCCCAAAGTGATTCTTGGCCTTCATACACTCATGACGCCCATACCCGTTCCTGGCTCGTGGCGCTTTGTCCTTCTGAACGCCTAGCAAACCCAATATTCCTCCAAACATGATCCCACAAGAAGCAAAAACAAATGTACTGCTTGCGTACAGACCCCTACCCCCCCCCCCCCCCCCCCTCCTTTCTCCCCAAAAAAAAAAGCCGCATTATCAACAGGGAGGGGTATGGTACAGAGACGAAGTGAAGTAAATGTCGGAATTGCTGCGGTATTTTCTTGCCCCCTATCGGTTTTTGGTGATTCAGATGCCCGGGGCATATGGATCGTTGATGCCTCCTAAGAGTCAACCTTTACCCTCTTTGACTCATTCCCTGCATCAACGGACTCGTGCTGACCCCCGTCGGAGCTGATTTCTGGGCTTTTGCGCTTTGGCGGCCCGAGGTCGTTCAGGAAGGAGGGACCGGTCGGCCCGATGGGTGTGGCGAAGTTCAGATTCATCGGGCTCAGGGTCGTGTTGCTGTCGCTGCCGCGGAATCCCCAGTCCGAGTAGAAGCCGTTCGGGCTCGGGAGAAGGTCGCCGTGGAGGGCACGTGAGGGCAGGAGGGCCGACACGGGGGTGTCGATGTGCATGTTATATTGCTCTGCTGAGGCGGCGGCCGCGCGAAGGGGTTTGGTGGACCAGAGCCGGCGCCAGCCGAGAGCAGAGTCGGGCCCGACGGGGACGGGGGCGGGAGAGTCCGACCAGAGGAATGCGAATCCGTCAATCGCCTCGAAATCTGGGATGTGGCGTCGGTGGCGGTCGTGCCTCGGGGCGACGAGGACTCGTTCGTAGCGCTGCCGCCGTCCGACTCGTCCGGAATCTGTACCTTCAAGCGCGGCCGCGAGGGATTGCCGCCAACGAGCAGACTGTTCGACCTCGACGGCGGTGTGAAAGTCGTATCCGGGATAGAACCCAAAGACCCAGTCCTCTTGATCTGCGGCTGCACCTGGGCGCGTTGAATGGATGGCGGCGAGTTCGGGTTGCTGCCTCTAGGCGCCGCGGGCTTCGGTCGACTGTGGTCGGCTGGCCGGGGTTCTGATTTTATCGCCGGGCCGAACGCCGCGAGGTGTTGCCCGAGCACTGACGGGTTCACCTCAACAGGCGTGAAAAT
Organism: Achaetomiella virescens; assembly: GCA_031001845.1. Taxonomy (NCBI): domain Eukaryota; kingdom Fungi; phylum Ascomycota; class Sordariomycetes; order Sordariales; family Chaetomiaceae; genus Achaetomiella; species Achaetomiella virescens. Next base: position 28,077 of record JARNGD010000216.1, read on the forward strand.
GCTGCCTCCTCCTGACGCGGCGGCTGCTTCTTGATATTCGTGTTCAGGAGAGGTGGCTGGCGTGGCCTCTCTGCCGCTTCTGGTTTCGGCTCCATGGGCGCGGGCGGTTGAGGATTATGGGGCGGTGCACGATTTGAGGCACAAGATGAACCGGCTCTTGTTGCTGCGGAGGGGGCGGCGGGGGCGGGAGCAGTTTGCTGCGGTTGCGGTGGGCTCTGCACGGGATGAGCCTGCGGTTGCGGTGGAGGCGGCGACATGTGGGGATTCGCTGAGGAGGGAGTTGCGAAGGCAGCTGCGCAGCGGGAGGCTTCGGCGGTGACACGGAATGGCGCGGCTCTGCGGCACCTTGGGGCTGTGTGAGGAAAGCAGGAGGGCCCGATGACCTCCGCTGCTCATCCACGTACATCGGATGTGACTGAGACTGGGGATAGGGGAATGGAGCGTGCTGCTGCTGCGGCAGGCTGTGGGTCGGCATACCAGTCGCAGTGGGCATATTGTACATGGTCGCCTGCGGCGCGAACCCAAAGCCGTTCATTGCACCCGGCTGAGAGACTGGCGGTCCCGCCGGCTGGCCAACCATATTCGGCCCTATCCTTCGAATGTCGTTTCGTGACGATGGCCGGGAGCCCGTCTGGGATTGTGGGGCATGGCCATTCCCTGGGTGAGGACCGAAGGCGCCGTTGGGAATCGGGGGCGACGCCGAGGCGGTTTGGTTCCGATGAGGTGGTATTGATGTTGGGCTGGGTGGTGGCGAGGGAGCATGTGAGAGTCGAGCGGCTCGCCTTGCGGCGGAGTGCCCTGCTCGTCGTCCTCCTCCTCCTCGTCGGCACCGCCGTTGAAGTCGGACGGGCCCTTGCTTTCGTTTGGGGTGCCATGCTATCACAGGCACCGGATTAGTTGCAAAAGCATGTCAGAAATGGGGAAGAGCAAACATACGCAGTTCCAGCGGTAGACCAGGTCCCGCATCTCGCGGGATGAGAACTGGTGGAGCTTGTTGTTGTGGCTGAAGATGATGACGGCAACGTCTACTGAGCAAAGCTCCGATAGCTCGTACGCCTTCTTGAAGAGACCGCCTTTCCTTTTCAGAAAGGTGCTATTCGTCAAGCGGTCAGTTAGCTGTGACTTGGAGGGTTTTGGGGAGAGAAGGGGGGCGGCGGCGGCGCGCTTCTTACACAGAGCGGTTCCTCTCATCCTTGATGGGTTTGATCTCAATCTTTCTGCGACCCATCTTGACGCGCGACGGCCAAGATTGCGGCCAGATGGAAGCGAGGGCTCGATGACAGGTAGATGGGTTTCGTGAGGTGAGGACAACTGAGGACCCGTTCGTCGAGCTCGGACGATAGCCAAAGTGTAGGGTCGTGAAGAATTAGAGAGGCCCCGCCGTAGATGGCGACAAGCGGTTGATGATGAGGGCAAGTGCCTTCTTTTGTGTTCTATCAGCAGCGACACGACACAGCCGTGGAACGGCGACGGTCAATTCCCTCGTTCGCGACAAGGGTTAGGCACGTCGTCAAAAAGATACTCTGGTACCTGCTGCGGCAGTCGTGCAGTGACGGGTCGAGGGCGAGTGGCTGGATCTGGTGCTAATATAGAATGCACAAGTTCAGAAGACGAGAGACAGAGGTGCGTGCAGCAGCTGGCAGGTGGGGCAGAGAGTGGGCGGTGTGAGGGAAAAGGCAAGGCCTGAAGCTCGGGGATCCGCTGCAGCATGGGGCACAAGAGCCGGAAGCCACGATTCAGGCTTGGCATTGCCCCACTAGGACCCCACCAGGACCACAGGCCTGCGCGCCCGAGACAGGCCGCTGATTGGAAGGGTTGTCAAAGACCAACACCCTTCTGGAACGGAGCATTGCCCACGAGCGACAGTTGCGTGCTTGTCCCGACCGATGCTCCCGCCCTTTCAACCGCGCAGGTCTTGTTGGCGAAGAAAGACGGGACACAAATGGACCAGACAATGGAGGCATAGCGAGAATGACACAGCATGACCACTGCCAGGCGAGGTGCATCCCAACATCGAAGGCGGCCAGCGACCGGGCTGTTTGGGACAATTCGCAAGGTGAGGTCGGATCAATACACAGTATTCCCGGATAAGAGCACGCAGATTGCACAAGGCTTGGTGACCATGCGGGACGGGATGGGATCGCATCTCTCCCCTTCTGTATTGACGATCGTGGACAAATGCATCTTCAAAATCCGTCCCCTGTGGTGAACCCATCAATGGCATTCCGGCCAAAAATCCTTCCTTGTGGCGAGGCAGGTTGCCAGCCCGCCCAAGTCCACGGGGCTCTGACACAGTCCCGATCTGCGGTGTCTCTGCAGTGCAGCCACTTCGCCTCACCCCTGGTCTGTACCCCGCGCTCTCCGCTGAGTGCTCATCAACCTCAGACATACCCAGATTCGATCAGCCTCGTTCGGCAGCCGTTGCTTCCCGTCCGGGTCGGGGGAATCCGTCCGGGAGCCTGAGGGGCGCTGCCCTGCCACTCGGTTTCAGGATAACCCGGTGAAGAGACCACGACTCGCCGTGGCCAAAAGACAAGATTATTTTCGTCGCTGTCCGCTTTCACAGGAGCGGTGCGAGGTGAAGCAGCCCGCAACGGGACTACATCCCCTGCTCCCAGCAACTGGGCCGATAGCCGACGGATGACATCTCGCAGTCGCTATCAGGGTCACAGATTGCCAAGACGTGGCTTTGGATCTGCACTTTCGACCTCGGATTCAATGCCCAGATCAGAACCATGCGAGGTCGCTCCGGCCGTCGGTGTTGCACACAATGAATGCCCTTGCGTCGGTCTCTCCAGAATTCCAGAGCAGAACCGAGTTACCCATATTGCCTTCGCATCCTCTCTAGCACTTCGCATCGTCCTTCCGGTGAAGGCTTGAGTCTCGTTCGCCAAGATCCTTGCTGCGGGCTAGTGGGCGCAGCTCTGGTGGAGTTATCCGTCCCGGCCGCCTGTTGCGCAAGCTGCGAGTTGAGTCGTGACTGGTTGACCAGACCCTTGGCCGTAAAGAGAAGCAACTGTTGATTGGTGGGAGCTTTGGGAGTATGGCTCCACACCGTAAGCGCAAGCGCCAAAGGGGGCTAAATGCTCTCTTATTGGGCAAAATGAGCGATTTGCCCAATTGCGATCTCCCACCCGCAGAAGTGCGATCTATTTTTAGCTATTTTTAGCAATCACCTGCCGCGGCTTCATGGGTTCACCCGCAGGAACCTGAACCCTTGCAGACAGCTGCCACCCGTCACACCTCTCGGCCATCTTCAACGTCTGCCGTTTGCTTTCTCGCCAGACGCGGTTCGGTGTGAAATCTGATATCCAAGGAGGACGGCCATCTTCCCGTTTGCCGCTGCGGTTGCACCCGACTTCTCGAAGTGCCAACCAACCTGATCCTCTCTCAGCAACCCACATCCCTCATCACGCAGGTGATTTAGCGAGCTTACAGGGAGCTATTCCTGAGTCCAGACGCTCATCTTGGTCCTTGATCTCGATACAACCGCCCCGAGACAGGCCATCCTCCTCCTATCAGGAGCGCTACCGCCTCCAACCCACGCCGACCCAGAGCTCTGGAACCAGGTGTCGCCCGGCGGTTAAGCAAGGCACGGAGCCTTGCAGATGCAGATCATGACAAACATAGCAACGCTCAAATACTGTTCACCAAGTTATGACGTCTGATTCGAGCATTGTGGCTGGGAAGGTGGACATCAACATATCCTGCATGAAGATGCGCCAGATATCATCCTCCTGGAATAGCTTGCATCCTTGTCCATGCTCCTCTCATCACCGGACCCTGGTGTCTGTTGCAAAACAGCCGCCATATTTCCTGTCCTGGCATTATGACGCTGACATCTTGGACCAACTACCGCCAGCACCACCCGCACGTTCTGTATCTGATATTACTTTCCCTCCAATTCCCAACTTAGACCTGACAGATGACGAAGTTGGCGCCCCCCCCCCCCCCCCCCCCCAAATTGGGTTCCAGTAGTTATCCAGAACATCTTGAGAGCAAGATATTACCCTCGTCCTCCGGTACCGAATGCTGAAAGAAGACCGCAAGCGCCGGCATACGCGTCTAGCATGCATCGTCACGGCACAGGATCGAGACTTTCCCCGCTGAACATCAGATGCAGACCCGGCAGGCTGGGTAAGGGTCCAGGGTTTACCACAACAGGACTGGTCTTGCCGCATGGTTACGGGATGACCTCCATCTGACAAACAGGGCAGCGTTACTTTGGCTTACATCTGAGGAATCTAGAGACTAGCAGCGTCCCATCTTCAAGGATGGCGTTTTTGGATAGACGTGATCAAACGGGACAAGAGAAAAGTACGTAGAATCCATGTTCAACAGCAGTGTACTCTCGGCACTCTCCTCGTTCTTCAAATTGCAACAGCATAATGACAATACCAACCTTAAGCCCGACCAGCATTGCTTGACCCCAACTGGCAAGTAAACAATCCACCATGTGAATGCTTGAAAGCCTGTTGATTCAGAATTCAGCAGCCATCTCCCAAAAGACTTGACTCAGTACCCTGTTTCCACCAAAGACTACATCGACTTCAGCTCCGCCCATTTCCAGTCCAGGCAGGTTGTTGAGCCGCAGGGGCATGGCACATCAGCAAATATCCACCTCCCGGTCCCATTCCACTTTCTGCAGGAACATGACCAGAAAGCCTTATCACAAAGCTGTTGGTGCCCCTTGCCTGAACCTCCACTAGTCCAGCAACCAGGGACCGAACCCAAGCCCCGCGATGCTTTCGCCACGGCACGGCAATTCCGGCGAGTCCAGGTCGGTGTAACCATACCAGCCGCCGCCACCACCGCCGCAATACCCAAAGACAAAGACCGGAAAGACGGGATCGACGCAGGGAAACACTGCCCCAAAATTGGAAGCAAACTCAACTTCGAAGGTGATGTTTACTCCTTGTTCTTGCTTACACACATGCCATGGGGACTGCCACCCCGGACTCAGCTCGTCAACAATCTCAGGCAATCTCGGAGTGAAGGAGGGAAGGGGAACAAGTAGGAACGGGATCAAGTCAGTTATTGCTGATCCACATGCCCACCCCATCCAAACCCGTCTGCAACGCGGCGGTAACCGCGGCGTGCAGATAGAAGACCAACCATCCGGCCGTGCCCTTTGCCCGCTATCCCCTTTGTTGCGGTTATTGCACCTCCTTCCTTTAAAAACTCCACGTCCCATGCCATATATTATACCATACAAAACCCTTGAAACCCGACAACAGGGCGTGTGGAAATTCCAGAGTCCAGAAAGCAAAAAAAAAAAAAAAAAAAAAAAAAAAAAAAAAAAAAAAAAAAAAGAGTCCTATTGAAGCCTCGTTCGTTTCCTCAGAAAGGCCCGATAATGCAGAGACCCATCCATCTCCACGCTCCCGCAGAGGAGCTGCTGGGTGTGACGGACGCGGTAGTTAGATCGTATGCCGGAGACCAAGAGACCATCCATCCCAACCCTGAGAACCGCCTCATGGGAGCCGTCTCCAGAACGGTGTCCTCCACTCCTCCTCGGCTCCATTCGTTCAGCCAGGAGTGAAAGGGGCTGGAGTTGGAGATGTGCGCTCCATCTTCTGCGATGCTTGGCGATGAGAAGTAAGGCCAGCCGAGGCCGACTCTCGCCACACTCGTGCACGCTGCAGACGGAGGGATACCGAAGATAGGGCAGTATCTCGAAGAAACTCGAAATTATCGTTGCGCTGTTGTTGTGCTCAGCATGCTCCAGTCAATCCGCATCTCGCTTGTTCGCAAGCTCCAAAATGTCGCTTCTCGATCCGCCCCGCTCTGGGCATCGACGACCCCTGAACGCCGCGCCACGCTAACTGGAGTAAACCACGCTTGAGACGCAGACCCTCGCAGAAAACCATATCCCTCTCCTGGAACCATCGTTAAACTCACTCTCCATATGGCATAGCCCATACATTACGACGCACAGAAGCCACCAAACTTCCCCCGTCCTCCACCCAGACGGTCCCTCCTCAAAGCCGACCCAACCCAGCTCTCCTTAGTGCTCTCAACCAAGGTTGACAAAGCTCGCCGCAACCGGGGCATTCGTCGAGCCCAGAAGGGGCCGTGTCGTCCGGGTTCTGGTCGCGCGGGCGCGAGCCGTGAGAAGCGGGCAGAGTCTTTTGTTTGGTCAGACATTGTCAGCATACAAGAAAGTGTTTGTTTTTGGGATGCATCGAGAACCTGACATCATGAGATATGAATAGAAAGAAAGGAACACAAAAGGGGAAAGAAGTAGAGATGATGGGGGCAAGAAAAGGTGTGACGGCTGGC
>JARNGD010000217.1:0-32234 GCA_031001845.1 Achaetomiella virescens
GACTCTGGCATTGCAACAGAAAATCACAGATAAAGGCTTGAAGATATGTTTTCCTTTTGCAAACGCAAACCAAACGACGCCAAAACGCTGCTCAAAATGTGAACTGAAAATGAAAACACTGCGCGAAAAATGATGGCGAGTTGAAGCGGTCCTGGATCTTTGAGGGGCATTCCCGATAAGATAAGGATTCATGTGTGATGAAGGATACGGGTTAGGGTTGGACTCGAATGCCCCACCGTGCCACCCTGCACTGTGGGGCAACTGCAAATTTGCAGATGTGCACAGACCCATCTGCATGCCTATTTATTGTCGACCGCCTGGCCAAATTCTTCCTCCTCTTCTTTCTTTTCTTCTTCATACTTACCTTGATTGGGTACACCTGGATCAAGAAGCAGGGGTACCAGGGCGATAGGCCTGATTGCACATCGTGGAGCCGTCGCCTTGAATTGTCCTTCGGGGCCGTTCCGGTCGTAATTTTTGATGTCCTCCTCTTTTTCGCTGTGAGCTCGACTGCGGTCGGGGCATGGAGATGAAGAAACAATACCTGACTGGTGTTTGCAATGTGAATAATATTTCGGCGGTGCTTACCCTCCATTCACACACCCGAAGCCAAACTGTCATAGTCCAGATGCCAAATCAATCAGCACGAGTGTCCCAATCAATTCGATCCTGGCTGTAATGATCTGCAAAACCGAGCTGCTGCAGGGGAATCACGCAAAGTTACGCAAGTGCAGGGGACCTCTGGCCGCACATCTCCAACAGCATGTGCAAGACGCGGTAGCGGGGCGCGACGCCACCAAGCCAAATGCCTACCCCACATCCTCAGCTTGGAAGCCCTTGATTCTCAGCAAAAGGTCGATCTCTCCATCAAGCCATCCGCACTTGGACCAGCGCCGATAAATCCGCCGTCCGTTGAACCAGATGAGCGGAATCTCGAGGGAGCTAACGTTATCGATCGCTGGCGTTGCGGGTGATGCGCCGAAAAGGGAAGCATGGAAATCGAACCCTGACCATCTGCCCGCGCCTTGAGCCGAAAAGAGGACCACGACGCCCACGGTTTGATTCCGTCCCGGTTGGGGGACCGTCGGATTCGGATATGACAGGATGCGGCAATAAGCCATCGGCGCTCGGCAGCCGCTTGCTTTGCCTTGTCTTTGCATGGCTCCTCGTCGATATTCCGTGATCTCCATCCCTCCGGGGCTGTGCTTATCTCTCTGCTCCTCCCACATAAACCTCTCAGCCAGCGCCGGAGTGGGTGATCGGACAGCGGAAGACCGGCTTCACCGGATACCCATCCGATCGGTACACATTGCCATCTCCGTGGAGTTTTCGGTCCCCAGGGGACTTTGTGAATTCGAGCCCTTTGGTGGCGAAATGATGGAGCCGATTTGTATGCTCTGAGAACCTGGATCTCCCTTGCCGACAACACCCGAATTTTCTTATTATAATCCGAACGACCACCGTTGAAAACCGAACCGTCGTGATTTCCACGCGGATCGGATCCACTCGCGCCAACAGCCGATAGAGACAGCTGTTTTCTTTGTCGAGACGGCGGAAGTCACCGTCGCCAAAATGGCCGAGGGACGTTGCGCGCAGCAGCGGCCGGTGCAGAACAGCGAGGTGTATGTGCTGTGCCAGTCGCCTCACGGTCCCTTTACTACCATTCCTCGCTCTCCCCTCCGTCTCCCATCACCCAGCCGAAGACGACTTCGCCTGTGCGCCCATCGACGCCCTCGGCCTGACCCAGCCCGACATCGCTGTCTGTGACAAGAAACTCGCCATCGAAGAGCGTCTCCCGCGCCGTCCACGTGCTCTCCACTGAGGCAACTGCCCTCCAGAACCTCGCCCAGCTCTACTCGTCCAACCGTCTCGCCCGCGATGGCTTCACCCGCGCCGTCGACGTCATCACCAGCCGGCAGGGCACCCACACGCATCCCGGCGGTAAGCTAGTCGTCATTGGCGTCGGCAAGTCGGGCCATATCGCCAAGAAGCTCGTCGCAACCTTCAACAGCCTGGCAATCCAAGCCGTTTTCCTCCACCCACCGAAGCCCTGCACGGCGACCTGGGCCAGATCTCCCCGCGACACGACACTTTGCTGCTAATCACATTCTCTGGCAAGACCCCGGAGCTGCTTGCCCTACTCCCGCACTTCGACAAGTCCCTCCCCCTAATCCTGCTCACATCCCACACCCGACCAGAGACATGCGAACTCATTCGTCACCGGCCCGACACAATCCTCCTTCCGGCTCCTGTTCACGAGCCAGAGACGACCTCCTTCGGCGTCGCCGCGCCAACCACTTCCACGACCGTCGCCCTGACAGTGGGCGATGCCCTGGCGATCGTCGCCTCCAAGGAGATGCACTCCGCAAGCGCGGGCGGCGTGGCAGCTGTCTTTGCGCGGAACCATCCTGGGGGGGCCATCGGCGCGGCGCTGCATTGTAGCAAGAGGGTGAGGGATGTCAGGACGATCATGGTTCAGCTCAAGGACGTCCCCGTTCTACAAACAGGGCCAGAGTCAACGGCGTGGACATTCTTCGCGCAGGGTATGCCAGTCCCTCGGGCTGGATCCGAAGAGCGCCCTCCTCTTCCCCGGACGGCAACACCAAGGATAACGACTGGGGCGTCATCTCCCGAGCAGGATCCGTCGTCTGTCGGGCGAAGACATGGCCCGCTCGCTGGAGGAGATGAAGAAGTGGCTTGTCACGCCGAGGAGTGAGTTCATCCCTGCCGCGGCGGTTACGAGTCTGCAGCGGGCGGCAGAGTGGATCAGGGGTTTGAGGGCTGCCACATCGACTTCGGCTAGTGATGGTGGTGGTGATGGGGATGGGGCGTATGGGGATGAGGCAGTTGTTGCCGTGATGGACGGGGGGAAGTGTGTGGGCTTGTTGGAGGCGGGGAGACTGCTTGAGGAATCATGAAGACAACATGTTGCGGAACAAGGGTTTGAGCATACTTGAAGCAAGCAAGGGGCCGGGTGAATAATAGTACCTGGAGAGAGGGGATAAGTTGAAGAGTTAGGAATGAGGATTTGGGTCCGCTGGCTTATATGATTGAGTTGGATAATGGGTGGTGGAGCAGAGAGGCTTGGCGTGCGTTCGAGTACAGCAGGCGGGTTAGAGCGGACTGGAAGGCTATCTTTGATGGAATGACTTCAGCATGTGGACTGGCGTTTTAGCATGGCGTTAAAAGGACTGTCTGATAGGTTCAACCTTCCGCGTGGGGGGGCTGTCGTCTCACAGCATGGCTTTAACCATAGGATGGCAGTTTGTGTTTGGAACATGGGATGGATGGCGGTCGCTACATCTGGCAGCATAGGGCGGCATCTTTTCTCCCTTAATTCACCATCTTATGGTTATTCATACACCTTTGCATGCCCAAGACCCAACTGGCAAGCTCGTACATACAACTCAATCCCGGGTATTCACACGCCACTGCCTCATCTCATGCTTATGTACTGTACACCACTTCTTCTATTATGTACTGTACATCAATTACACCTGACGCACCCACCCCCCTTCAATCCTCATTCTCACTGCTACTACTACCCTTCGTCTGAGGAGTCACTTCCCCTTCCGAGTCCGACTCCGATTCCGACGAGCTGCTGCTACTGCTGCTGCTGCTGCTGCTGCTGCTGCTGCTCGAGCTCGAATCCGCCGCTCCATTAGCAGTGCCGTCCCCCATATCCATCGCCACATCCTCGTCCTCCTCCTCCTCATCGCTCGAGCTGCTCGACTCGCTGTCTGATGACTCCGACTCGGACGAGCTGGTGTCGTCGTCGGCGATGTCGGTGCGTACGTTGCGCAGCCTGCGCCGCTTTGCAGGTTGCTGGGATGTGTCAGCCCGTGGGGGCCTGCTGCCTGCCGCATCGGCAGCGGTGTTCTCCTGGCCAGAGGAAGATGAGGAGGAGGAGGACGAGGTGGTGGTGGCGCTGGCGGCAGTTGCGGCGCTGACGGTGGAGGTTGTGCTCCCCTCGCTGTCGGAGAGCTCGTCCAGGACCATTTCGGCGCGGATGCGCTTCAGCAGGCGCTGCTTGACCTCGGGCGTGGTGACCCGCAGGACGAATTCTACCTCGTTGATGGGGCGTTTGCCATTGGCGTTGGTGGTGCTGGTTTGTTTTTGTTGCTGGAGTTGCCCCAGGAACCGAGCCATTGTCTCTTCGTACTCCTTCTGCTTGGTCTCCTTGTCCTTGAGCGAGGCCGGGAACCCGCCCGCACCCGCCTCCATGTCAGTCTTTTTGATCTCCGCCGCTGTCTCTCGTAGCCGTGTCCGCACGAAGCCCTTGAGGTCGCGGATGTACTCGTAGAAGATTGGGATGTCGGCGGACGGCAGCTTGTCCCCGTCGAAGAGATACTTGATGAGGAGGGTCTGGTGATTCTTGTTGAACTTCCACGACTGCCGATCCGTGTGCCACTGGCGGAGGTACTTCAGGGAGGGCTCGAGGTTGGTGTCGGGTTTGGGGGGCTCTGCCTTCTTGGCCTTCTTCTTCTTGGTCTTCTTCGGCTCGGAGGCTTTGTCCTTGGTGCTGTCCTTGGTGTCGTCCGAGAACGAGACCGTCTTCTTCACCGACGAAGGCGTCCCTGGTTCGGTGCTGATTGGTCGTCTCTTCGCGGCTTCTTGTTCGGTGTGTGGGCAGCGGCAGCGTTTGGTGTGGCAGCAGCAGAGCTCGGCAGTTTTCTTTTGAGGACGCTCGCGGGGCTTCCGTTTACACGTCCTGCTGGTGTTTGGTGGGCGGCGTGGGCGTGCGCCGAGGGTTTTGCTCCTGCATTGGGGCCACTTGAGCTAGGGATAGCTTCGCCGGATGCAGGTCCCTTGAGCTTGAGGCCCAATCGCTTCCAGGCCGGGACGTGGGTGGACATGGCGGCCACAACAACCCACCGAAGATGGGCGACGAACTGTCGGGAATTGAAGGAGCGCGGGACCAGATGGGTGGCCGGGGGGACGGAATGGGGCGGCGGGCTTCCACAGCAACAAACAAGGAGAAAGAAAATACTAGACTGAGCCAAGCAACGTATCTCCTAAGCCCAAGCCGTCGAATAAATGCTCGAATTGGAGCCCGGCGCGGTCTTCCTGAGTGTTCTATTGGGTGTTTTTGGTCGCTGCTTCCAGAGCTGTTCGTCCCGCCTGCAGCAAATTTCTGCCCAGATGGACCTTATCGGTACCCGACGCAGGGATGTGAGTACCGATAAGCACGGGACTGGGCGGTGGTGGTGGGGCACCTTTGGTGACGTTGTGGGTCGTGATGTTGCTGCCTCAGGCGATATAATCTGGGGCGGCAGGTCGCTTTGGCGCCTGACGTTCGAGGCAGGCAGCTTCAGCTTCCCGTCAGCCTTGCTCCAGGCAAACCGCAGCGACGCGTCAATGGCTGGGAGCTCCTGCCCATTCCATCCAACGACGAAGCTCTGCCGCCTGCTCATCGCCAGGACACCACAACTCCCCGCAAGACCAGGAAACCAGCCGATTCTGTTCCATTGATTGCGTCCCCCTCTGCACCACCATTATCACAACAAAATTTTCATTAACTATTGTCTGTCAAAATGGCGGGTATGTCTGCAATTAGCTGCCGCACAGCTCCAAGCTCCACTTTGGCCGTCGCTAACACATGGAGCAGGCAACGCTGGCTACGACAGACACATCACCATCTTCTCGGAGCAGGGACGGCTGTTCCAAGTCGGTACGTGCGAGCGAGATGCAGAAGCGTCCTTGATGCCACAACCCGCGACGGCGACGTTTGGGCGAACGGACTGCTGGCAATCGGGGAGAGAGATAGAACGGGCTCTGTCATGTCAGTCATGATGCTGACAGCTGGCTACGTTTGCAGAATATGCCTTCAAGGCGATCACAGCGGCGAACATCATGTCGTTCGGCGTGCGGGGCAAGGACTGCGCCGTAATCCTGTCCCAGAAGAAGGTGCCGGTAGGTGCCCCTCCTCGGCCTCCTCAAACTCAGGCTGGCCGCCCGCTGACCGCCCAACAGGATAAGCTCATCGACCCTTCGTCTGTCTCCCACATTTTCCAGATCTCCCCGTCGGTCGGCTGCGTCATGACAGGGTCCATCGCCGATGCGCGCGCGTTCTCACAGCGTGCCCAGTCGGAAGCCGCCGAGTTCAAATACAAGTACGGCTACGAGATGCCATGTGACGCTCTGGCCAAGCGACTGGCCAACATCAGCCAAGTGTACACTCAGAGGGTGCGGTGCTACTGAGACAATAGCTGTGGAGAGAAGATGGGAGACATGCTGACAAATTCCAGGCGTACATGCGCCCGTACGGTGTTGCGACAACGCTGATATCGCTTGATTCCGAGTTCGGGCCCCAACTGTTCAAATGCGACCCTGCCGGCTACTACATCGGGTATAAGGGCACCGCCGCAGGCCCGAAGCAGCAAGAGGCGCTCAACCATCTGGAAAAGAAGCTCAAGAATAAGGACTGCGCGCCGGGCGACTGGAAGGAGGTTGTCGAGCTGGCCATCACCACCCTCAGCACCGTCCTCAGCATGGACTTCAAGAAGACTGAGATCGAGATCGGCATCGTGGGCGGGCCGCGCCCTGACGGTAAGGAGGGGACGTACCCAGGGTTCAGGACGCTGACGGAGGACGAGATCGACGAGAGGTTACAGGCGATCGCCGAGAAGGATTGATTGATGAGCGGGGGGAAGGGGCAGATAACTATCGGATGGAGGCTGTCCTCATGAGGCTGAACGGCGATCCTTCACCAACTGTGGTGGCAAATCAAGGGGATGCCGGAAGGGGATGGGATGCCACGCATGGTGAGGTGTCCCTGAACACCACGTTACCTATTTCCTACTCCAGCCATAACGTCGAGACGCAGCATGCGGGGAGGAGTCAGAAAATAGAGCAATGTGTGTGCCAGTTGCAGCTGAGCCCGGTTTGCGACGGGCCGTTCAACGGTCGTGGAACGTTTGATGGGAGGTCCTCGAGAAATGCATGTCTATTTGCAAGTTACGGAGCCGGCTGGCGCGGCAACCGACGAGAGAGTGTGATGGTGGTGGTCTTGGACCGTCGATCCTTGGCCTGGCGCGATGAAGTCATACTTGAGCGGCCTCCCGGACCCAACCCGTTGGCATGTGCACATTCAAGGAGGGGGTGAAGCATGGAAAATTCAGATGAGGAACGTGGATATTGGATATGCAAGATTTGCTCCTGGAGGTGGATGCGAGTTAACACACAGGACCCTGCGAAGCTGACTTAACAGCCGCTGCGATGTCTTGGCAAGGTTTTTCACTTGTTTAGCACTTCCCCTGAGCCGATGCAACAACGAACAGATCTTCACTGCAACAAGTCAGTTCCACCCGATTAGTGGACAGGCCACTTTGTGCGGTGGAGGCGTGTCCTGCACCAACGCGGTCAGAACGAAGTTCGAGTTGTTGGGGCAGCAAGGCGCGGCTCGCCATTGGTTCCCAAGAGACCCGAGCCACAACGAGCTGCCTCCCGGACAAAACTGGGTCGGCACCTGGGGACCTTCGCTCGATTTGGGAGCCAAAATTGTCCATGGCGCCGCTGAAACCTCGCCAAATTTACCGCTTTGGTGAAATCCCCGTCGAAACGCCTCCACGATCCTCCACAGGCTGCACGTCCAAGCCACGCCGAGCGGCTTCTGGGAGCCCCCGCCACTGGTTGACCTTTCTTGAGCTTCTTGGCATCCACCTCGATCTCGTCAACCAGCCAGTTGGGTATTGCGGCTGCTTTGGTACTCGGAGACCGCTGCCGCGGGGTCAGACGAAAAAACCCACCCGGCCGTCCTCTCGTGGCAGCCGTGCAGTCGAGCTTATGCATGAGGCTGCAGGTCCTCCCAGCCTGACCAGGGCCTCTGCTGAACACGCCGTTGCAGCCGTGGGCTCCGGTTTCTCGATCTGTCCTTGCGTCCTGGCCCGGCCGGGTCCCGTTATTGGGCAGGAGGCACGGCTCGGGTGGATTCACGGCATGTATACAGCTCTGTAGGGGCCCTGCCAGGCTGTCTCGGCCCAGATGTGGCGCCGGCTGCTGGGTCCAGCTTCCCAGGAGATGCAGGAACCAGACTCTCGTCCGCCGATGCGCCCCAGCTCAAGCCCGGTGCGGCGGGAATGGCTGCTGGGGCCGGACAACCTGCTGTCAAGTGGTGATGCAGCTTGGTTGACATGCGCAAGTGTAGGCGTTGTTGAGTCGAGCTCGGGCACGACACCCGTAGCTCTCCCCACACGACACTGTCCGTGATGGATACGTACCGTTAGGAGAACGCTGTCTCCGGAGTCCTCACGACTCCTTTCTCCATCTCAACGGTTTCCGGGCTGGCGACGGCAAATTCTACAAAAGGCGGTGGGGAGCGGCCCCGAGTTGCCATCGCGATGATGAAGCCATCACCATCCCAAGTCCTCAACGGCGAGCGCCAATCTCTTCTCCTTTCAGCCTTGTTCTGCATAGACTGCATCGTGCTCTCTTCCTTGATTTTATGCCTGTGGCATACCTCACTCCCTGTTACCTTTTGTTGACTAGACCAAGCTTCACGGCTGGCTTGCTCTTGCTTTTCACCTCCTAGTCACATCCAACTCTCCGAGTCAAACAACCTTAATAGCAACACCATGTCTGACGGACGTACGTGATGCTCCTCTTTGCCACCCCTCTCATCCACCCCCCACGCCCTAGCCCTTTCTGTCCGAGCACAGGAGCGGCCCTACAGGGCTGTCACTGCTCCCATGCCCTATCCAACCCCAACCCCCTTTCTGGCCCTCCAACAAATATCAAGCCTCGGCTGGACTAACCCTAAGCGCCGGGCAACAACAGTCAACGAGTACCGCACGGCACGCGTGGCCGAGCTGCTGTCCGATTTCCGCACGCTCCAGTACTACATCGCCGCGGCGCCCTGCAACCCGGCCGACATGGACGACTACTACACCGAGGGGTGGGCGGCGCTCCGGCAGTGCGCGCTCGACGGCCAGCACATCCTCAACTGCGCGGCCGACATCACGGTGCCGTGTGCCAGCGGGGGCCCGGATGAGCAGGCCAAGGCGGAGCTAAAGCAGTATGTCGCGACTACCTCTATACCTTCTGATAGGTGTGGAGGGGGAGAGTTAGCTAACACGGCAACAGAGTCCATCTCGACGCGTACGCGCGCAGGCACGAGGGACAAAAGATCTATCTGCGTCAGGCGGCGGCGCAGCGCTGGATCGAGTACCGCGACCAGATCCTCATGGGCGGCAGGCCGCACGCGGGGAATGAGGCGCAACTGCGGGCGTGCGATCAGCAATTGCGGGTTGTGAGTTCTTTTTTTTTTTTTCTTACTCCTGTTCCTTCTTAACCTCTCTCCTCGTACCCCATCTTCCTTTTTCGTCCTCGTTGCCTTGAACTTCCCCTTTTCGTCCTGATTCTGCCACCGTTCCAACCGGTGCCCCTGGCCGGACGATGCTGACAAATGCCCAGGAACTCGCAAACATCACCGACGAAGTCGTCTACTCGGAGCTGCAGGCCTCTGACATGTCCTTGGGTCGCTGGACGGCCGAGGACCCGAGCCTGCGCGCGGTGCAGCGCTGGGTGCGGTCCCGGAGACACTAGACGATCTCACGACGAGAACCATTCCTCCACGACCTGACGACCCGATGACTCGACGACACGACCATCACGAGCGTCACGACGATCGAGCCTAATCCTAGTGACGACCGAAAACAAAAGTTCTTTTCTCTCACACTTATACCCCTTTCGAAGGACCTTCACTTCTCCGATGATGCCAGAACATCATATTCGCCATCCAATATCTCTTCCTTTCTTCTCAGTTCGGCATTTTCTTCTCTCGTCGGGTTTTTGCATACGGGACAGGTCATTCTAAAAAGTCAGGCTAGACTTCTCATCCGGGTTATTTCCTATTGTCTACTGGAAGCACACGAAGGACTATGGGACCTGGGCATTTTTCGGGCGCTTTTCCGATTGTATATGCTTTCTCTTGGCGGGGCGTCGGGCACGCTTTCCGTTGGTACATATTTTGCCTATTTCGATTTGAGGACATCACAGTGTGAGGGGAGTGAGACAGCCAGAGGCAGTCGGGGAATGGAGGACTGCCTGGTGCAGGAGGACCAGAAGTAGTGTTTGACACCAATACAACCAAGAAGTGTATATCTTATGTACATCTTAGCATCACCCGCTGTCGTCAGCAGTGGTGACTTGCTGGCTCTGCCGAGAGAAGCAGGGAAGGGGTGAGTTTCATTAACTTGAACTGGCAGATGAGCATGATGACAAGCAAGCCAAGACTTCTCTCACAAACAACGGAACCGTAGGGACTATTAGCAACGCTCCAACTTGCATTTCCGGACACCAGAAGCTTCTTAGCTAACGTTCTTGCTATGCACACACAACGCAATGCCTCCGAGTGACAGGACCATCCCAATCATCGTATCTTTGTCCACACAGCTGTCAGCATCATCCATCATTTATCCATCTCCAGCAGAAAGACAAACCTCGACTGATGACCTTCCCTCCACCCACCACTCTCCGATGACGGTAAACAAGAAGGCCAGGGTATTCACAATCGGAACCGTCAAGCTCAGTTCTATGCCCTTTGCAGTTAGCGCACCGCCCCTTTTCCCTTCCACTTTCCCCAGCCCCCTTCCACCGACTCCATAACCAAAGAAAGACAAAGTAACAAAGAAAAAAAATTACGTACCAGCCTGTCCAATCAACAAAAAGAACCATACACTCCCCGTCAGGTTCAGCCCAAGCGGCACCGCATAGCGCGGGTTCCTCAGCAGGTCCGCCGCCGCAAAGAACCCGCCCAGCGCCCTCCTCCTCCACCACGACTGCTGGACTGACGCAGACTGAAGCAGAGGGTGCGGCGCGGGGCGGTGGGTCTTTGCAGCCCGGTGGATGAAGGGCGTGGTCAAGCCCCAGGCGAGCGAGACGAGGGTGAAGGCGAGGAGGATGTTGAGGGTTGGTGGTGGTGGTGGTGGGGGAGGGGTGCGTTGGTCGGGCATGTTTTAAATGGGTGTGTTCGGGCGGGGTGGAGAGACTTTAGGTTGAGTTCTGCGGGTTGTGAGGCGAGAGACCGATAATTCGTAGATCTTGAGGTGGGTGGATGTGAACTGCTGGCAAGCAGGGGAATGATTCAGGTAGGTTGGGGGCGAAGGGTTAGGGATAGGCGGCGGGAGACGCCTGTTTGCGGCTGCGGGACAGCTTAATCTTTCGAAGTGTGTGGAGAGAAAGGGGAGCTGAAAATACAAGGCTGATCTCGGAGATGGAGATTGCCACTTCAGCCCTACCTCTCATGGAAGACGGGAAGAGGAAGTGCCAGACATTGCTGGGGTGAGCGGATGCTTATCGATAAGCTTATATTCATTAGATAATACGTTTAGTACGCTAACCTGGTCAATCATCAAGAGCCCAGCATCCTATGAGCGTCACTTGATTTAACCTCAACATGTTCCTGACTTCCTTCAACATGCCTCGAAAACGAATTTTCCGAGTCGCAGATCTGGCAGAGCACTAACACAGCATGACGATCATTCTTGTGCCGATGGCGTAGTACTGATGTTAGCCCAACCCAACAAAGTCCAATCTGTCCGGGCCAGAGGATCGGCGCTGCATGCACAGGGCATACTTCGCTGCCATCTGAATCGGGTATGTCCGAGTCTTCCGTCCTTGGATGCGTCTGTCATTGGCCGGTTTCTTGTTGTCCCATCGTTGGGGATGAAACATTCATGACAACCTAACATGGCTCAGCGCTCTGTGCGATCATGTCGGAGCTGAGACGGTTGCCAAAAGAACAAAATAACGTTGACGATCAAAAGGAGACAGAGCCCGTATCCAAGAGGTATTATTGACACAGGCACAGTCCACAACTTGGTCAACTAGAGTCCTCTTTACCTGTTCCGCTTCCGCCAGTCTTCCACTTGCTCTTGAACTGCGGAAAGATGTGCGCCTCAGTGTTGAAGACAACCTCATGCAGGGGAAGAAAGTCGTTTGGCGAGAAGAGGCAGGTCAAATACTTGAGAGTTTCGGCCTGTTCACCGTCAGTACCATGCAACTCGTCCAGTCACAACAGATAAGAGGGATCCTCACCAGCCAAAAGCTCTCCATATTATCCTTCAGCCGCGGCGGCACACTCCGCACATCATCAACGACGTGTACCCCTTACCCGCCCCGGCATTCGTCCACTTCTGAAACCCCTCAAAGATTTTCGAACCCCACTCGCGATACATCGGATCCTCAGTAATCCGCCACATCATGAACAGACTC
The DNA here is from genome assembly GCA_031001845.1 of Achaetomiella virescens. Lineage (NCBI taxonomy): Eukaryota > Fungi > Ascomycota > Sordariomycetes > Sordariales > Chaetomiaceae > Achaetomiella > Achaetomiella virescens. The sequence continues at coordinate 12,214 of JARNGD010000217.1, forward strand.
TCGACCGTCTCCGGCCGCTGCACGTTGTGCGCGTCCAGCGGCTTGATGATGTAGTCCTCCTTCCATCCCGCCAGTGTCCCGCGTTTTCCGGAGCGGCCTGTCGCCCGGTCGAGGCTGGAGATCAACCTTGTCGGCGTTGAACCAGGCGATTTCTGGGGCAAGACCTGTGGCGGTCACGGCGTACATGCTCCAGCAGGTTTTCATCAGCTCACGGGCGAGGTCCATCTGCTTCTCCTTCTCGGGAGTCCAGTCCGGGCTGGTCCGGGCTTCGGCGAGGGTGTAACCGCCGGTTACGCCCAGGGCGATGGAGCCTGGCAGGAAGCAGACGAGGTGGTCCATCTTGGGGGAGAGTGAGCCACCGATGCCTTGGAGCAGTTCGGCCACGATTTTGACGGCGGACTTGCGGGTTGTGCTGATGAGTGGGTCTGGATGCCGCGCAGGGCTTCTTCCCACATCTCGAGGTATATGGGCTCGTCTTGGGAGGTTTGCAGGTACTGCTTGATGAGGTATTCTGTCCAACATCAGTACAGCTGTTTGAGGATAGTAGAATCCTAATAACTGACCGTAATAAGAATCGCCGCGACTCCCCAGCCGGATCTCTCTCGTCACGAACACTCCCGATTCCGGATCAACAAATATCGGCAGCAGCCCCGCCTCCATGGCATTATTACCCAACACTTGCATCACCTTCTCCGCCTTGCGCCAGTATCCTCGTCGCCTGTCAGGTGAGAGAGGTACTTCTTCTCGAGCTGCACGGTGGCCGCCTCGGCCATGGAGGAGTAGACGCCGTCGTGTGAGGTATGCCGACCTTCCTGGCCAGGTGTACGTTCGCGTAGGGGATGCCTGACCGCGACTCGTAGGCGGAGAGCAGACGCTCGGCTAGGTCGACTGTCTTGGCCAGGTAGACGGAGTCACCGCGTGAGGACATTCAGGAAGGCGGGTGGAGAGGTAGTGGCGCCAAGCAGCCCACCCAACATGCGGATGTCGTCTCGAATGTGTTGACGTCCTGGTCTTGATCGTAGGAGAGGCTGCGGTGCAGCCACTTGCGGGACTCTGCGAGAGGCTCAGTCAGGTTCATGACCATTCATGGTGTCGAGGCTGTCGACGATGATCCAGCCGAGGCCATTGGGGCTCATTTGCGAGCCTTCCTGTGTGAGGGGGTGGTATCGGTTCTGGCCTGGGGGGTTGGAGTCAGAATGGTATCGTTTGGGCAGGCGGGAGCTCACCGCAAGCGCATTGAGTGCATGCCTGCCAACTTGTGGCGAACGCATTTTTCACTCCTCTCGTTGGGTGTCCCAGTTGACTGATGCTGCGGCGTTTTGCGAGAAGCCGAACGGATTGTCCCTACAACACTACACCAGGGCTATGCGGAGTGTTGCTGCCGTGGCGAGCGACGCAGGGCCGTACCGCACAGCTGAAGGCACCCTGGAGTTGGCCGAGTGCCAGGCCTGAACCTCTGTACCTGGGGAACATGACTTCTTGTCTGCCATTGTCCGCCATTCGAGGATCACTGGAGTTGTACATACAGGTCGAAGGGACGACCCCTCCGCACTTTATGGTGTTCACATTTTGGCTCCGCCGTGTAAAGGCTGTTGGTCCCTTGCACAGTATTTGTTCCAGCCCGCGCGCATAAGTATTACTCTCTCTGCTGATGCAAGCGGGGATATTGTGTGGCCAGCGAGCTTTGTCTTGGGTGGTTATTTTCGGGAACCATGTGGGGAAAATACAAATGTCGTCGACGGGATGGCAAGCCGTGAGGGCCATGGAATAACCTCGGATGAAGAAGACAGAAACTGAGCTGCGAGGCAAAGAGTAGTTTTGTAGACTTCAGGCGATACCTCATCGGGGTCTGTCCACTGGTGCGGCCCTGGGGACCAGGGCGGGAGTCGGCCTCGGCCTCATCAGCATCGTGGCATTGCTCGTGACCATGTTGCTGATATGGTCACGAAGAAGGCGGAAGCAGCACGGGGAGTGATATCGGCAACAACACCTCACAACCAGCAGATGGCCGGGACGAGGTACTGAATGCCGCCGCCAAGACCTCGTGGCTCCCCATATTTAAGAAAGGGGGGGGGGGGGTTGTGTTGGATACCGCAGTAATATTCATGGTTTCAGCAATCTTCTGCATGTACGTGAGCTGAGGATGGAAGAAAGCAGCGCGACTTTTCTGAGGTGCACAATCCCCCAACCAAGAAATGTTTTGTCATGACGCTGCTTATTTTAGCATTCCTGCTCGTGGAACCTCGATTCGTCGGTAGGGTTGGTCGAAGGTTGGTTGCTGTTGGTTGGTTGGTGGTTTGTGTTTCGGATCGAGGATCAGAACCAGGGTATGGCAAGTCAGGGCTTGGCAAGGTACGTACTACGTAGGACGTGCATGCGAAAGTGGGGCATCTTCGAAGCATCCGATCCCTGGCTGCGGGGCACTGGCGCGCCCAGCCTCGCTGATTTGCGTGGTTAGGCGCATGCCAGCCACCAATTGCCCTGGCTTGATTTGCATGTTATTGCAACGCGCAATGCCAGTGGACCCAGCCACTCTGGCCGCGACCTTTATCACGGCAGCAAGCAGGGCAGCGATTGGACCCCCACCAGCCCACTTGCATCTGCATATCCCCGGCGACGACCTGAGCATCCATCCCAGCTCCCAGCTGGTTTTCGCTGATGTCGTCTGGTTTTCTGCCTCTTTCTCGGCTCTTGTTCTCACTTGGTGTCGCTGAACCTGCTCTTTCTGTCGGTTTTTAGTTCGAGTCTCTTTCGAGTTTTTGTTCCCTCCACACTCCAACATCAGCGGGGTGCCTCAGCTTTTGATTGGCAGCAACAACAAAGTAAACAATCGCACCTGCTTGCCTTGCCGCTTCCCCACCCTCGACACCAGGACATGGGAGGACCTCGTTCAGCACCACCGACAAGATGACCACCAAGATTAAAGCCCACGCCCTCAATGGGATCCCCACACGGCCGGTATCTTCTCCGACATGAGCATTGACGGCCCGAGATCGGCACCTGGTCGTCGTCGTCGACCGGGCAAAGAACCTACCGAACCGCAAGACCATCGGCAAGCAGGACCCCTACTGCGCCGCCCGCCTCGGGAAGGAAGCAAGAAGACGAACACCGACATTCGTGGGGGTCAAACACCGAAATGGCAGGTTGTTGGCTTTCTGTTCCCCAGACGTCTCGGCTAACCCGGTTCAGGGACCAGGAGCTTCGATTCACCGTCCACGACTCGCCCGACTACTACCAGCTTAAGGTCTCGGTATTTAACGACGACAAGAAGACGGAACTGATCGGGGAGGCCTGGATCGACTTGCGTGACATTGTGGTGTCAGGGGGCGGCCAAAGTGACCAGTGGCACCAGCTCGGCTGCAAGGGCAAGTACGCGGGCGAGGTCCGCATTGAGATCCATACTACGACACCCGTCCCAAGCCCGAGAAGCCCGCAGTGAAGGCGAAGCCGCCGGCTCTGAGAACCCGAAGCGAGGTCTCGCACCTTCCGGCCCGAGGACAGTACCCAAGCGCCGTCCACTACCCTCAGACCCGGTCACGGGAAAGTCACCAGCGGCGACTGCACTGCACAGGCACCTGCACTTGAGCCAGCTCCGGAGCAGGTCGAGACGCCTCCACGGCCTCAGCTCAATCCCGCGTCGATATCGCACCAAGCCCAACAACCCGAGTACAACCAAGCCCCTCGGGAACCACCACAGCCGTACTACCAACCAGCCAGAGCATCACCGACAGGACTCAAACCGGGAGTATGGCACACCATCTCGTCCCCCTCCGCAGCAGTACAGGACAACCTGACAGGCCTGGCAATATGCGGTCCAGCAGCATGATCAGGGGTATAGCCCACAGTACCAGCAGCCGGCTTACGACCGTCACGACTCCTTCCCGCAGGCCAATGGTACAAGAGACTCGGAGGACGACAGGCCGCCGCCGCCGCCGGCCCATCGGAGCAGGACTGGTAGCAATACGTCCATAAATGCAGCTATCCAGGGCACGATGCGGCATGACGTTTTGAGAAACGAGGCGCATCGAAATTCCGCTTCCGCAAACTACCCGGGCCGCCCGACGTATAAGGCCTATGACTTCCCCCCAGCAGGCTCGCCGGTTCTCAGCCCCCAGCCTGAACAGGCGCCACCCGCGAGGCATTACTCGTATGATCCGGCCTACGATCAGCACCGCGCATGCAGGCCACTGTCGAGGACGTGCCAGAGTCACCCGAGTCGATGAACAACGCAGCCAGGAGGACGTCGGTCGCTGGCCCCCTCAACCGCAGTCCCAGCCTCAATTCGACCCCGGCTACGAGATGGTCGCGAGCCCCGCGCCACTCAACGTGGGGAGGAGTAGCAATGAACCAGTGCGCTTCCAAGGTCAGGACCAGCCAAGCCACGGGCCGAATGGGTACCATGTGGGCTCGTCCGAGATCCCTACCAGGGCGTCGGCGCAGTATAACCCCAGTTTCGGTAGGCATTCCGAGCCATCTCTGCACAGCTCGTATGAGACTCAAAGGGCTTTGACGTACCGAGGAGAGCCCGAGAATGCCTCAAGCGGTTCTCGGTGCCTCCTGTGCCCCCATCGCTGGTCCCTGGCATTGACCCGGGCCTCGCTCAGGAGATCTCGGAGCGGATCAACCAGGATCGGAGGCAGTTGACGCAAACACGGCGATACACAGCACAAGCGCTGATCGAGACGCCACCGAGGGGTAGGACAATGGATCCAGATACGACCATGACGGCTCGCCGGCGTACAACGCGGCGCCGCCTGCTCATAGCAGGAGTCCCCTGACGTACACCAACGGGCCTTCGACCTCGAGTGTCAACGTAGTCATCAAGTCGCGCGCCTACTCCGAACCCACCTCGAGACCCAAGTCCAAACCCACACCACCAGCACACCATCCGCCGCAAGTCGGTCAGCCCACGGCCCCCAGTGGACACAAATCGCCGGTTATCCGAGATTCCCTTCGGGCGGACTCATACGACGCCCTGAACCCAACCGCAGCATCTGCCGCAGTCAAGGACGCCGCGGCATCTCAGCCAAACTACCGCGAGGAGACCGGGAAGATCATCACCCATGATGGTCGCGGTCGATCCTTCCGACATCTGCCCATGGAGAGCTGGGCGCCTGAACCGGAACCGAAGGCCCCGTCCGCATCCCCGGCAGCCCGCCCCTCATCTCAGGCCCGCAGCCCGCTCCACCATCAGGCCGTCGCCAGCTCCGCATCGCTGCAAGGCCACAATCAATGCTCCCCGGCACGTCGGCCATCAGCTTCTCCGGCGGACCAGACCACGTCGAGTCAACCCCCTCGCCACCGGCCTCAACAGGCCGCAACCGCCTGCAAAAGAGGCCGCCTACCGCCAGTCGACCTCGGCAATCCCGCCCCTCATGTCCGGCGCCAACGGGCCGGGTCCAGGTCCTTCGCCGACTGTTACCAACGGCGCTGGGTTTAGAAGATCCAGTGGCGGCAGCGGGATGAATGCTAAGATGGACCCCACGCCGTTGCAGCCTATCCCGCCTCACCAGGATAACTTTACCCCTCCAAGGGGCCTGCCGAGAGCGGCGACGTTTGATTCGGTCTCCGGTTGGGCTACGGTGGTGGAATAGGGAGCGAGAACTACGCTCCCAACCACTCCCATTCCCCGGGAGGGATGTACGGCAGCAGCCCAGGACATCACAACCACAACCAGGCCTACAGCCAAGGCTACGGCCACTCCCCCAACCGCACTAGCGGCGGCGGTAACAGCGCCCCGCCCATCCCAGCTAAAGTTCCCCTCGCTTTACCACCCCTACAAACTCCTCGTCGCCATCGATGAACGGTGCGCTGCAACTGCACAGCAGCAGCGTCGCGCGCAGGGCAGGGAGCGGGATAGACGACGGGTATCATCAGCATGATGCGTATGGGAGTGGCGGGGTACATGGGGGCGGTGGTGGGCATGGACATGGCAGGGAGCTGTCGCTTGAGGAGGAGCTGAGGAGCATTGATATTGGTACGGAGAGGTCGTCGAGGAGGGGGGCTGCCGCGCAGGGATTGGCCAGGGGTATTCCGGTGGAGGGGGTGGACATGGCTATGGTGGGCAGCAGCAGGGGTTTGTGTATGGCAGGGCGGATATTAGGAATATGGATGGATACGCTGATGGGCGGGCTCTTGTTGGGTACATTGAGCAGCTGGGTTGAAAGTTAGGGCGTGTTAAGACGGCCAGTAGGAAAAGAGGGAAGCGGAATGGGTTGTGATGGGCAATGGATGGTTGGTGGGCCATAACAACAAATGCAACATGAGTGATTGATATGAGTGGAGAAGAGGAGGACGGCGTTTGTATAACAGAGTCTGCTTCCTTTCATTCCCTGATGTGTGTGGTATAGAGCTGGGGGTAGGCTGCAGAACTGGCGTTTTTGAGGTGCTGCACCTAGAGAGATGACTACTGGTAGTTGAAAACGGTTCTCCCATATCTTGACTGTCGTCATGTTAGGGTCTACTAATGTCCCATGCCACTCACCGGCTGCCTGCCGATTCCAACAACGAAGGAACAGGGTGTATAACAGACACCGGGAGATAGTCCCCGAAACCTGTGATTTCTGAGACGCGATCAAAAAGATGTGCATGACACGAAGTATGACTGAGTGTAAGGGATGCTCTGGCCCGGCCCACCCTCCAAATTCACCTTTCACGTTCTAGCTGCCCACGTCTTCCTCATGCATTGCTTTGACAAGACGCATCCTCTCTTCCCAAGCCTGCCGAAGTTCCTTGCGAACTGTTGGATATGCCTAGTCTCGGACTGGGAGCAAGATCAGGCCAAATCCCGGACGAGCACTAGGCAGAGCATGTAGCCAACGAGATGGACTGCACAAGCAGTGCTTCAGTGCTCTCAGAATCCGTGAATGCCTCTACTTATGCGGAACAAAAGCCACAGACTCAGTGATTGTTGCAAAATCCAGCAGCAAACCAAGTTCATATTTCGCCAACCGCATCCCCCAACCTCTATGTGACGCTGAACTGAACCGATGGAGAAGAAACAAATTTTCGAAAGCACAAAAGCCAACCCCTGCCGACCCAACCCATAGCAGTAGCCATCGGATCCATATCATTACTATTTCCGTAGTGTCGCTTCATAACTGTTGAATAAGAGAGGGTATATCCGAGCCAGAACTGGGCAGGGAAAAGAAACATCCGTAAAGCCCACCATGTGTTGTGAGATAAGAGATGCAGACCTCGTGTGATATGCCAGTTGCAAACGAGACAGATGCATGTAACGAGTGGATGAGAAGAAGAGAAGACGGCATGTGCTCTTGAAATGAGAAAGGCAATGTTCACGGGGCGACGCGGTGGTGAGCTTGTACCATTGCGAGCCATGCGAGTGGGGTGTGCCTGTTGGCCCGTTCGACGACGTCAGGTGATGAGATAGAGTGGGATTTGAAAAATGTGAGGCGTGAGGTGGGCGTTGGTTGGTGGACGAGACAAAACAGTTAGACGCGGGCAGAGGTGATGGGAGCGGCACGGCCAACACGGGGTACCGCATCCATCTTGTCGGCCCCTCTCAGAATCCAAGACTTGCCACGGTCGTTGGTGGCAAAACGCATCACCGCATGTTGCGTGCCGTAAAGTGCGCCTCATCAAACGCTACTCAAGCGGCTGAGCTGGGTCCTCGGTCGTCCACCTGATGCCTTTACCCGTAGAACCAGTAGAACGTGGTGTACGGCACGCTCTGGACCCCGGCGCCGGCAACTGAGCAGGCCTGCTGGACACCTCCAGCGGTAATGACGCGGTAGACCAACTTCAACCCCTGGGACTCCCCCTTGTCCGCCAGCTCCAGCCACTGCACGGCACGGTGCCGAGAATGCCCTTGTCGGCCCGGGAAGGCGCATTGACATTACCCGTTTTCCCAACGATGGCCTTGAGCCCGGCGGCGCTGAGATCGAAGACAGGAATGCTGTTGATGTCGAAAAAATGGTGGCCGAGGAACTTGACGGTCGGCATGCCCTGGAGCCGCAGGTCGGCAGGGTCGGGAAAGGGCTTCTCTGGGTCGGCGCCATACTTGGTACCGGCCAGCTTGTTGAGGGGTAGCGGTTTGTTCCAGAGCAACCGTGATGGCAGGGATTCCCAATCCCGTTGGCTAATTCCTGAGCGCTTTTGTCCCGGGGTATAGGCTGTGGCATCGTACAGGACGGCGACGGCGCCCGTTGCCTTGGAAGTTGACGTGATGCTCTCGCAGCTGTAGTTTTGGATGCCATGGCCGATGGCGATCTTCTTGAGCACGAGGTTGGCTGGTGGCGCGGCAAGCTCGTCTGTTGGAAAAATGTTAGTTGGACATGCTGAATGGTTCTGTTTTTGTTTGGCACCAGACTCACCTGCTCCAGTTTTGGGAAGAGTGGGTATCACGGGTGGCCTGCACCCAGGAGCGGCAGATACTACTACCGCGAAGGTCATGAAGAGAAATCCTGTGAGGGAGACCATTATGTCTGTTGTTTCAGGAAGCGCTAGAAGGAAAAACAGCAAAGCAGAAGGTGGCCAAGTTGTGCGGTTGCCTTGCTTGTTGATGATGGAAGAGCAAGTCTGCTGAAAGAGAAAAGAAAGGGCGGGGAGATCAAGAAGATGCTATGTAAGTCAAGGCCGGTGGTGTGTGAAGGTACACACAGGATGAAAGCGGTGGGACAAGAAGAACTATATACCTAGGGAAACTGACAGGGCAGACTCATGAGATGCAGGGTTGAGATCCCGGATCCAAAGACGCGAGCTGGTGGCTTGCTCGGCCAGCTTCAGAGCAAACCTAGACACTGACCGGGTCGGGGAACATGGCAGGCAGGAGGAGGGCGCAGGGGCAGAAGAGAATCTGAGTGTCTGACAAGGTTGGTTTTGTGCGTCGACATCCTGCATGAGGGAGCAGCATCGAAGCCCAGGACAGATAAGCGCAGGAGAAGAGTCTTGTCTTCCACGTAACGGTACGAAGGGCGTTTGTCCGCGCAGACATCGCTTGGGCCAGACAGCGCAGCCTAAGAGCAAGACCCGTTCCCGCGATCCAGCAGCCGAAAGTGTGTAGCGAAGCTGTGGGGGAGCGGCACGGGGATACGTACTCAGAACCATGTTTGGCGAACCTGAAGCTCCCCTGTTGGCTGGCAAGAGCAGGGGTCCTGGTTGGCGGCAGGCCGAAGCCGTGTATTAAGGCACGAGATCCTTGAGAGCTGCTGCGTCTGGGTCTGCAGGGATCGTGCAGGTGTGGGTGGGATGGTGGGATGGCTGGGATCGCAGGGGCTTCCATACTGTAACCCAGGACCCCTCCCGTTTGTCAGGTCTGTCGACAGCCTCCCGGTCTTGCAACCCATGCTCATGATGAGCTTGTTTTGAGAGGAGAGGAAGCTGCAAGGCCGTCCCTGTGACGGGAACGAGCAGAAACTCGGTAGAGCTGCGCGCTGTCTCGCGTGCGCGGGATAGATATTGCCCACGTTTTGCCTTGTTGCCGCACTTCCGGACGCAAGTGCCATTCTCCGGGCCATCCTATTTTGCTTAGCAGGCCCTGCTAATACGAATCTGGCGTCTGGGACGGAACAAAGAAGGCGGGGCAATTTCGATCTCAGGACAAGCTCCCACAGGGTTACTCTGCAGGCGCTTGGCCGCCCGAATGGGCCTCATTCGGGCGTCGAGGGAATTGAACGGCTACCCGCTTGGGGCAGCGAGGCGAGGACTCCTTCTGGCTGCGAGCGGCAAGAGGATGGTATTTTGGGCTTTTTCGGATTTGGCTTGCCGGTGGCTGCCGTCATCTTGACAGTCTCTGGTTTCGATGTTGGGTGCGCCCTCCTCAGCCTGCTCCGCGGTGTGGCATCGCAGGTGGCAGCGACCAACATGCAGCGCCCTGAGACACAAGCAGCCCGAGGACAGTGAGGATACCGGAGCTGTGACGGTGCTTCTGGCCCGGAGGGCTTCGCACAGGCGTCTGGTGGTCAGCTCGAGAGTACGGAGCTTGTGCGGATTCCGGGATGAAGTGTGGATAAAGCGGAGGCCAAGAGACCAAGAAGGTTTCAGCGGCTGGGAAACCATTGAGCGGGCTGCGCGGCTAACTGATCGGGCTTGGCCACTTGGCGTCTTTTTTCAGCACGCCTCAGTGGCCAAAAAGCCGAGAAGGGAAGCCTTGTTTCCTTTAGGTACAGCGTGATCGGATCCCCGCTCCTTGCTTTCTCCTTCCTCCTTCCTCCTGAGAAGTGGCAGACGACGAGGGGAATCACCTGATGTGGGAAGTGGACGCGGCTGCCTGATGATGGATTGGAATCCTGGCGAGTCCAGAAGGACGGGAAGGCGCAGACCAGCGTGCGGAGCGATGGAGTATGGGAAGCTGGGAAGCAGAAGCAGGGAAGCCATCAAGCGTATGGCCCGTGCATCTGACAGGAGCACCGCCTGCAGGTCCCTGTACCCAAGCTTTGCAGGAGGGTGCAAATGGAGCTCCTTGCTCACAGCACCTCCGAGTTCAACTTCTCCTTGCCACTGTCAATCGAAGGCCTGAAAGTCATAGCAACCCAACAGCGCCCGCGAAACATTTCGCCATGCAGACGCATGGCGACCTTCGTGCCACTGTCTCACAAATATGAGCGTGCCCCCTGACGGCACACATGAGATGACACATGGCTCCCGCCTCCCTGGAGAGAGATCCGACCGGGTTGCGCCTCGATCCCTCCGCGGATCATCCGAACTCCAAGGGGAGTAGGTAAGTGCGAAAATCGAGAGCGTCGTCGCGGTTGGCCTGGGCTTTGCCAAGCGCGGAGGACTCGATCTGGCGGTCTCGAACCATCACCACAACATTACTCAAAAGAGCTAGGGAGCCGTGAGCATAACGTTATCCACTCAGCCTTGGATTCCAGAAGCTAAAAATCCCCGATCGTCCGTCGCGGATCGTTGCCGGCTTCAGCAAAGCTTTGCACGTGGCAGCGACTATCGGTGGTCAGATCCAACTGCGCCCGTTTGAGGCTTGCCGTTGGTTCTCCCCACACGTTGTCGTGCCTCGATCCTGCTGGCTGGGTGCGGTGATGAGCCACCAACCGAAACACAACCCCAAGACTCCGGCTTCCCAGGGTTGGCGTTGATCATGGCCAGCATGCTCGAAACGACTCCGCCGAATGGCTCAGTCGTTTCGTTTCGTTTCGTTTCACGTCTGTGGCAGAGCCGTGTGCCGCGTTTGAAGCCCCTGAAGGACACCGCCGCACGGACTCCCAGGACGCCGACAAGTTTGACCACGGCGTAGGCGGTTGAACGTGACAGCCCCTGCACCGAAACCCTGCACTTCACGACAAGCTTCTCGACTTCCTCTCTCGAGCTTGGAAAGACTGCCTTAAATCTGGCCGGTACCGGGCCCTTCCCGCGCATAATGGCCCGTTATCTGGGGAGCCGTCCTCCGTACCCGCCCCGACCTCCCCCTTATCCTGATTGGGGAACTGTGCCGCAAACCCGCAGCGATCGGGACTCAAGCTTGTCCTTCGTCATCGGCAAAGCTGCACTTCTGCTTCGAGTCCGGGACCGGCTCTCGGTGGTGCAGTCTGCAAAACCCGGCAGCAGCCACTTTACTGTGCAGTACGGCACATAGCCTGCTCTTTCGCCGCACCGAGGCGTCGATATCCTCGACGTCAAGAAATGCAGACACGCACGCAGGATTAGCTCCATATGCCCTCTCAAGTGCGGTGTAATCTGCCCCGATGGACCAACCTGCACCTCGCGCATCGCATCGGTGGTGGGAATGGAATGTCCACAGACCAGGTTCAAGAAGGCAATCAATATTGCAATCTTCGCGTCGTGTCTCAATGGCCGGTGAGTTCCCGCTACTGCGCCTTGAGTCCTCGTGGCGCAAGCTTGGCCAATGGCGGTAAAAGAGCGATGCATCCGGCGCTTAGAAGCGCGTTAGCTGCAGTTTATTGTCCGACTTTTGTCCTCGTCCTTCGGAGCAACGACGATGAGGTTTGCATCGCCCCGACGGTCATCTCCGCGGGGGAAGCGAGATACCCTAACCTGGCTTTCTGTCCCGACTTCGCTGGACAGGATTGCGGCTATCGGATCCTTCGTCTAGCGGCGAGACTGTGTCTGGGGCAGCTTGACTGAGGAATCTCCATCTCGGATGAAGACGAATAATATGGCAAATACCAGCAAAGATTGGCCCGCTGGCGCGTGTATCATCGCCGCGGACGCGAAATCCGACTATTCTGTTGACCCATGCCATCCATACACACCTCGGCGAAAAGTTCCATGCTTTTGGTCGCAAGGAGGGACCAAACCGCTTCATGTCTTTGCATTTGTGGTTGTACGATGAAACCTGGATGGGGATGGAGACTGCCACAGCTCCTTGGCCGCGGTTTAACTCCCCTTCCCCACACCCGCACATGATGATTCGCTTCTGCATCTTCCAAGATACTGTTGGACATCGAGCGGCGTTAAGCCCACACTCCGCAGTTCTTGCCCGACATGATCCAGAGATCTGATGGCCGCGTCAGTGGAGATAGAACTCAAAACAAATACCGCGCCCAAAGCCGTGCGTGCTGCACAGTGTCGCATCTTCCCCCGGAGTCACGTCACTTCGTCTCTCCTCGCCAAGCGCATTGGGTTGCGCAGATTCGTCGTCGCTGGATGATCTGACCCAAGGCTGTGGAGCCGAGCGTCTACCTTATGCCGTTGGTTTGTCTTGCATACCAGATATCAGGCGCCACGTCCCTCCGCAAGCGACAAGCGACAGGCGGGCTTGGCTAATTCCTTCGCGTTGAAATCCATGCAGCCAGATCCTAGGAGTGTGGATGGCATATGGGTTCTCATCATCCTGTACCAATACTCGAGAGCAATATGGAGATGTAGCAGCCAATAGGCGCAGCGAGCGATGCTATTCAGGCACCAAAGGAGATCGCTTGGCGATGCAGGCAAGCCACGGGGTTGAGGAGACGTCAACTGATGATGGTTCTGCAGATCTAAAAGAGCAATCAAGGGAGCTTGGCTGGAGTTATCACACTTTGCGCAGACGACTGGCCCTCTAGGAAGGATGCCGGGGATTTGCGCATTTTGAGCAGGCAAAGGGAGAGGATCGGCTCTATGCGGTTCTCGGCAGTCACCTGCTTTGAATCTTACTGGAAGTTTCGTCATGTCTCAACCCAGCAGTCATAGGTTTTACGGTCTCCCAGCCCATGCTTCCCGCCTTGGCCCACCATGCCACGGACCACGATGCTCTCTCATCATGATTCTGCCTCGCTAAATTCGCCACGCACCGTCTACCGGCGTGGGATTTCCGCGCTCCCAGCAATCTGGAATTTCAGTGGCCGGTCCTGGGCCTCGACTGCGGAGGCCCGACATGGCTTGGCTTCCAAGCCCGGCCCGTTTTGCGACCCAGACAGTGGATGGCAGGTTGTTGCATTTGGCAGCGCTGAGCCTGCGAAGGGGGGTCGCTTTCGAAGGAATTCCAAGCTTCCCGCGAGAGCTCCAAGCTGGCGGCGACGGGCACGTGTGATTATGTTTGCTTGGTATTAGAGGGGGTTGGCAACGTGTGGCGTTTGTCTTGTCAAGTGAGTTCTGAGACTCGTGGCTACTGGCGGGCGCAAGAGGGAACTGAATCCCCGACCTGTTTATGGAGCTAGTCCTGCTCGTTCCCCTCGTTGGCTTTGACCAACTTGAAACCCATGGCACAAGTGAATCCTGGTATTAAGAAGTGTCGGGTTGTCTGTCCTGCCCTGTTTCTCAATTATACCGAGACGGTGAATCAAGATCGGATCCCTCTCTCCCGAACCTCGCGGACATTTATACCGACCGAGACATCGAGTTCGGAAAATCTCGATGCGTGGTTGCTTAGCGTGTGGGGTAAGTACTGGGGTAAGTACTGGGGTAATCGCATGCCCGGTTAATTCCTCACTTCTCTTCGCAACTGGGCAGGACCATCATGACCATGTCCCTGTTCACCCCTGCGGGGAATTCCTGCATTGGCCCTCCTTTTCGTATGGAGAACCCCCGGGCCAGAAGCCGGCGAGAAGCCGGTGAGCGAATGTCGCCTATGTCGTCTAAGTTGTGATATAAACGGGCTTCAAACCCCAGTTCGCGTCGTTCCGTAGGCTGTCAGCACAGTAGCGGCCTGCCTGCAGTCTGTGGCTCTCGGAATCGACATCCACCATGAAGAAGCTTGCGGCCGCTTTAGCAGCCTCGCTGCTAGCCACTGTCGCCAATGGCCTGCCCTCCAACAAGGCAACTGCGCCCTTCTTGACCCAGATTGACAACCAAACTTGGGTTATTGGCAATGACGTGTGGAATATGACACAGGGCCGCCAGTTCGGCGTCAAGCTGTACTACAAGAACCGAGACTGCGTTTGACGCCTGGGGCCACTACGTGAGCTACAGTATGTTCCACAACTCCAGGTTCCTTTACGTTACAAACGGAGGCCTTCGATATTAGGACGTTTGCTAAACAAACCTTTTGTCAGACGGAGCTGCGAACAACCTGATCTGGACTTCAGCAAGCGTAGTAAAGAACGGCAAGCACAAGGGTGTACCTTTCATCGATGTCATGTTCACGGCGGACGAGGGGGACATGCACTGGGTGATTTTCAAAGGACAGCATGGAGCGTATCAGTACTTTGTCAACCATAACCTGCCGAATCTGGGCGAGTTCCGAACCCTGTGGCGTCTGGACAACAAAACGTTCCCCAACGGCAGGACGGTGGACAAGGATGGCGCCCTGCCACCACTGAGCGAATACATCGCGGCCAACAAAGTCCAAGACGAGACTTGGCGCACACCAGATGGAAAGGGCTACATCACCAAGTACGACTGGACCAGCTGGATTCGGAAGCAGGACTACTACGGTGTTTACGGCAATGAGGTTGGCAGCTGGTATATCAATCCTGGAAAGGTAAGGTAGCGAATATGAAAATATGAAGGAGCGTTCCGGCTAACATCCTCACCCAAGGACTATTACACTGGCAACCACGCCAAGCAGGAGTTGATGGTAGGACCATTGGGCATCGAATCCGGCCATGTTACACTGACAGGGACATACATAGGTCCATAGAGAATCCTCGACCGGCGACGCTGTCCAGCTAAACATGATTCACGGAACTCACTTTATGGTTTCCTCTGCGGACGTCTTCCCAGATGGCAAGATGTGGGGCCCCTGGCTGTGGTACTTGGTTTGTCTCCCAGCCCATCTTCCCTACGCAGTTGTTGCTGATGACTCCTCCAGAACGACGGCTCAAAGTTCTGATGCCGCTGCCCAGGCAAAAGAAAGTCTGCCGCCTGGCCTTATACCTGGCTCAAAGAGACGAAGCGTACCATGCACGGGGAAGGGTCTCGGGGAGGCTCGTGCTGTCCGACGGGAGGCCCGCGCCAAGGCGGCTGTGTTCCTCGCGACAACAACCCGACCAAAACGGCCCTGGACATGGGATCCACCTACTACTACACGGTCTACGCCGATGATGACGGCAACTTCGAGTTTGGCGACGTTCGTGCCGCTACCTACGGCCTTCAGGCGTGGTCGAACGGCGGGCCGATTGCCGACGTGAGCACCAGTCTCCTCCAGAATGGCGTTTCCGTCACCAGGGGCAAGACCACCAAGCTCGCGCTCTCAAGTGGGCCCTCTCCAACCGCACACGGCTCTTCCAGGTCGGTGACTTTGACCACTACAGCTACGGCTTCCTCTACGGCGGTGACCCTCACCAGCACGGCCTCGTCGACTCCTGCCCGGCCGACCTTGTCTACCGGGTTGGGCGCTCCAAGCCCGCAGATTGGTGCTTCGGCCAGACACACAAGGGCAACTGGACAATCGAGTTCCTGGTCCCCGAGGACCCGGCTGCAGCGCCGCGCGAGCCGACTCTCATCGTGTCCCTGGCGGGCTACTCGAGCGGCGCAAGCTCGACCATCTGGGCCAATGGGCACAAGATTGCCAACATGACTAGCGGCACACCGCAGCTACTGAACGACCCTTCCCTCTACCGCAGCGCAACAGCGGCGGGGGAATGGAGGCTTTTCGAGTTTCCGTTTGACGTTGGCGTGCTGCAGAAGGGTGTTGAACACGGTCACCTTCCAGATCACGAAGAACAGCACCTGGCATGGTTTCATGTGGGATAGTATCATTATGGAGTGGTGAGAAATAAATATACGTTGCTACATAGCGTCTTATAACCAAGGTAGTCATTAGTGGGGTCTGTGAAGAATATCTGATCCCTGATAGGGACGCCCTCACACGTTCGACGTCCGCGGCGGCCGTATTTACGGGTAGAGAGCGGAGATCGCGCACTCTGGTGTTTGAACGTAGGAAAGGGAAGGTAGTCTCGGTAGTGTGTACTGTAATGGAATCAAGCCTTGCCGAGGCAGTCAAGCCTCGCCAAGGGGTTACATCGCAGCGTACCTGTTGTTAGCGCTCTCTCGGCGCTGCTTCCATTCGAAGACCTACGACTTGCCGATTGGGGAAACGATCTGCGGCAGCCCATCGCACGCGATAGGCTTTACTCCACCTCAGAAACCACGCGTGTGCGATCACGGCATTTCAATGGGCGCTAGAGGCGGCATTATTCAAACGGCAGAACCCGAGGGCGCGGAGACCGATGATGCGATACATCTTCCTTCTTTCTTTGGGTGTTACCGACGCAGCGCTCTGTCTTTGCGACCTTCCATGTAAGCCATTGTTCCCGTAGCGTGAGCCCTGCTACTCGGACTTACTCCTGTCTGAGGCATTGTCGAACCCGTGTGAGCTTCCAGGGGCGGGATAGCGGGACTATTGAGGACACCTCCGACGCCTCCGCTGCGGACTTCGATAACATGCCGCCTGCGGTATAGGGAATAGCGTTCGACACCATGGAGAGTTCGAGGAGATAGCAACGTGCCGTCCGGCGACTCTGCTCCGTCTCCAAAGAGTGAAC
This sequence comes from Achaetomiella virescens, assembly GCA_031001845.1. Classification (NCBI taxonomy): domain Eukaryota; kingdom Fungi; phylum Ascomycota; class Sordariomycetes; order Sordariales; family Chaetomiaceae; genus Achaetomiella; species Achaetomiella virescens. Next base: position 29,055 of record JARNGD010000217.1, read on the forward strand.
CTCGACAGAAACCATCATGCGTATTCTCTTGATTAAACAACTCAGGCCTTTCTCGCCTTGACCTCTAGGTGTATAAAATGACCGCGAGGAAGCCCGCCGATCCAAACATGATCTCCTCTTCCCCAGGCTCTTGCGCGCAAGACTTCACAGCCCAGAGACTTCTCTCGCGTCTCCTCGCTCGGTTCTGCCGTTCCCCCTTTTTGCTGTCTAAGCTTCACCGAAACCCTTCATCATCATGAAGCACGCACTCCTCCTCGCGGCCATCGCTGGCCTCACCGCTGCCCTTCCGCAGACAACTGGGCGCTTGGCCCGCCGTGGGCGGCCGCTGCACCACTCGGGGCCCAACAGGAAGAATACGACATTCCCTCAATACTCGTCGAACTGGCGGGAGCGGTGCAGATCGGATCTGGCTTCAGGGTGGTCTCGGGGACCATCACGGTGCCATCCGTCTATGACGGAACCCGAACTCGGCTGCCTCCGCCTGGGTCGGCATCGACGGCGATACCTGCCAGTCGGCAATCCTCCAGACCGGCGTCTCATTCTACGGCGACGGCTCGTTCGATGCCTGGTACGAGTGGATCCCTGACTACTCGCACTCCTTCTCCAACTTCGGCATCAGCGCTGGCGACCAGATTCGAATGACGGTCGACGCCTCCTCCAAGACGACCGGCGTCGCGACGCTCGAGAACTTGAGCACCGGCCAGAAGGTCTCGCACTCCTTCAGGAACACCCCTTCTACCCTCTGCGAGACCAACGCCGAGTGGATCGTCGAAGACTTTCAGGAGGGCAACAACCTGGTCCCCTTTGCTAATTTCGGCACTGTCACCTTTACCAACGCCTACGCCACCGGGTCGACGGGTACCGTTACGCCGCAGGGCGCCACCATCATGGATATCAAGCAGGGCTCAAGTGTCCTTACCAACTGTGCTACGGAAGGGTCGGACCTGGCATGCTCCTACACTGGCTAAAGTCTCTTCTGGACTCTGGCAGAATCAGGGTTGTGGCACCGTCGTGGGCGTTTGTTGTTTAGGTAGATCAACAATAAGCACCGTGCTGAGGTAACTGTGGGGTGGAGGGAAGTGTGGGAAGAGGGAAGGGAGTGAAGACCACGCTTAGGGTAGCTTACGACCTAGGTAGTGAAATCAGAAGATGGACGGATTCCGCTAGTCTCCGAACCCCTACGCTCTGCAGACCTATTAGGCAACAAACAGTGAAATGCACACAATTTCTTGCCTCTCGTTGCTGTGGGGGATGCTTCCGCAGTTCCTCAAGGCTTCCGTTCAACAAATCTATTGTCGCAGTAAGCTGTTACTGGGAAGGCCATGCGGAAAGTGCTTTGATTAGAACAAAGAAAAAGTCTAGCGAATGGCAGGTAAATACAGGATTGGGCGGTCAAACCTCTAATTCAGAGGTCAAGTGTTGGATCTAGAGTGCCAACGTGAGTGCGAACACAAAAAGAAGCCCTCCCCTCGAGGAGCTCGAGGCACAACTCTAAGTCCGTCTTCTCCCACTTTCCTCCCACCAGAGTCCACCAACTAACAACTCCCCTGAACGCTATCAATGCCCCCCAATCCAAACCCTTCACTGCCCGAAAAAGAAGCAACCGCGTACGGCCTCCCCCCTCCCCCTTCGCAAATTGCCTCTTCTCGCTCCTCTTCCCCTCTTCCTACCCCGCCACCAACGCCCTGATTGCGACACTTTACAATCGGGCCGCCCAACGTTCTACTCGCGCTCTACCCGACCGAAATCGACCCGGCGTCGCTGTCTGTCATGATGGCGTTTGCCGGGGGCGGCCTGCTGGGCGACACATTGTTTCAACTGCTACTCCAAATTCTCTTGAGCGACGAGTTGAGCAGCATGTCCTCCTCCCCTTAAAAGCGGTATAGGGCTCTCAGAAAGCATGGGAATGAGCTGTGCTTCGCTAGGCGCAAATCACACCTGCACCTGCGCCTCGACAGAAACTGACACAGCGTAAATTCGACCTGAAATCCAAAGTGTTTTGGACAACCGGTCCTCTGGTGGGACCGCAGCATCATCTAAGGACAAAATTATAACGTAGTTAGTTAGTTGTTCAGATCTTACAACTACCTTGATCCGCGGCTTGATTATTAGTGACGATAACCCTCATGCCTCCTGATCAAAATTATAGCTGTTGCCGAACCCTCTGTTGAGATATCTCTCAAGAACCTCTTTCCTAGACCCAGTCCACCGGGATATCCAGCCCTAGATCCCTCTCCTGCAGAAGCGGCTTCAGATCCTCCCAAACTCAAGCCGCATAGGGTTTCCGATACCACGGCGCCAAAGTGAATCATGGCAAGCATGATCCTCAACCTCTTCCGTCCAATTGGGCATCCCAGAGTGCCAGAGCTCAGATCACGGACAACGATGCTCCCCTTCTTCACCGTGGGCTGGCAGGGGCCACGCACCCGGCGCCGCTGCTCCAGGAGATCTCCCTTGATCCGCCCACTGGCACGCTCGCCGTGAGCACCCTCCTGCGAGTCGATGCCCTCGTTGTGCGTGCCGAGGCCAGAGCTCCGTGGAGCCGTTCTCGGGCGTCATGGTCACGAGAGCACGTTGACGACGAGGGCGAAAGGGTGCGCAAGGGTGTGCGAAGTCGGCGTCCGAGTGGACTGGCTGGCGCTGGGGAGACGCGCCGGGGAGGGGAGGCATAGCGGCGTTTGCGGAGCAGAAGGTCCACTTTGGCCGGGGCCCGAGGACGTTGGAGGTGATTTGGGTTGCGATGGGGTCTGGGAGAGTACGTCAGTGGGATGGTGTGGTGAAGAGCTAGCTGCGACATGGTAAACGTACTAGTGAAGACAGAGGTCGAGAAGTATTCAGCCACTGGCGGGGCATCTTGCTGAAGATTTCCCTGATTGTAGTTGAAGGGGCCGTCCTTGCCTCGAGCCTGGAGAATACGAGCGTCCTGAACCATCTTGTGGTTCAAGTGGTCTAGGTCTTGTAAAGGAACCACGTCCTCCACAACGACCAGGCCATCGCGGTGAATGTGACGGACCGCTGCTTCGAGGTTTTGAGGGCTAAGCTGCCGATTGCGTTGTTCCGCTGAGAGGGTTTGATGACATGAGGCAGATTCAGAGGGCCCTGGCGATCGCCGCGAAGGCCCTTTGGGCCACCGGGGCCAATGAACAATTGGCGAGAGCCAGGCATATTGATGCTGTGGGG